>QEPC01010816.1:1308020-1326411 GCA_003113815.1 Sphenodon punctatus | reverse complement strand
GGGGAGCATGGGGGGGTGGGGCCGTGCAGCTGCACATTGCACCGCGCGGCCCTGCCCCCTTCCCAATTCCCTGCTGGGATCAGCCAGCACGTCTGTTGGACGTGACGGGCTGATTCTGGTGGGGAATCAGAAGGGTGAATCCGGGACGGGGCAAATGCCGCCCCGTCTCGTCTGAAATCACCCAATGTAAGACCTGACTGTTCTGTCAGGCTTTTGGCAAGGGAGATGGTTGAGGGTGGGTTTTATTATTTTCCTGTTGGGGGCTTAGGATGGGGTTTTATATATTTTATTGTATTTTGATGTTTTTTCCCCAATTGTGGGGAGGCTGTGCTCCCTTCTTTTTGGTCTCTGTTTGTTTCCCCTTTTTGATAATGTTTTATGGTGGATTTTATATATTTTATATTTTAAGCTGCCCCGGGCTGCCTTTGGCAGGAGGGGTGGGGCAAGTGCTATAAATAAATAAATAAATAAATAAATAAATGTTAAAAGAACAATCTTTGTCCCCCCCACAGGGGTCAAAACATAACTTGCCTCCATTCCACCCCAATCCTTTTCTCCTTCTGAGGGGTTGAGCCATAACTCACCACCCATACTCCCCCCACCCCAAACCCTCCTCTCTCACCGAGGGCTCACGGCAAACACCCTCTATTTATTTATTTATTTATTTATTTTAACAATTTAATATCGCGCCCAACTCCACCACAGGCAGCTTGGGGTGGCTTACAATAAAATCATATAAATAAAACAACATAATCACAATAAAATTATATAAATATAAATCAACATTCCCACCCAACTTAAAAATATAACAAAACACAAACCCTCCCATAACTCCCTCCCCCTACTCTCCTCCCCCCGCTGCATAACCACCTTCACCTGTCCTCTCCATGAAAGGCCTTGTGGAACAGCCAGGTCTTACACAAGCGATGAAAAGTCAACAGGTCCGGGGCCACGCAAGCCTCCTCTGGGAGGGAGTTCCACAGCCAGGGTGCGGCCACTGAGAACGCCCTCTCCATAGTGGCGCCCCGATTAACTCAGGGGACCTCCAGGAAGTTGCCCCCAGCAGACCACTAGGGATGCCCCCACTTCTCTCCATACTCACCATCATGAGGGGGTCATGGCACAACCCTTCCCCTCCACTTCAACCCATTCCATCCCCCAAGCCATAGCCATGCCCCAGAGCCTCTCCCTGTCACCAGGGCAGTAAGACTACCCCCAATCCCTACCCCCATCCCCCCATTCCCTAAATCCATAACACAAAAATAAAGCAAGCAAAATCTCAAACCTCCCGCCAGGCAGCCATATAACCTGTTCCAGTCTAAGTCTGTAGATGGCCACTGGGGATCTGCGGTCGGCCGCACTGGCCACAAACAGCCCACCAACAGCCAAAGTCCTTTGGTGTTGCCCTTCAGCTAGTGCTGTAAGGCTGGCACCCTTAGGGCCCTCTCCTTCCAGGTATACCTGCAGAAGAAGGGGACAGGTGTTAGCAGTTCTCCTCCTCTTCAAACTAGTCCTGGCCGAACTGTACCCGAGCAACAAATCCCAGCAACTATAGTTCCACTTCTTCTGTCTCCTTATCTTCTCTAGGCAACAATCTCATTTCTGGCTTTCTTCACATGACCCGGTACTGTACAGGAGCAACAGTCTCAGAACTGATACCCTCACTACACATCTATTCAGGCAAACACAAACATGCATTAATTGCTCCCATCTTGAGAATACCCATGCTTCTTCAGAGAGGTAATAACTTGCTACAACCCAGAACAAAGCAAGGGTGTAGATAAGTAAGAAGTTATTGATTATTACTAACTGTTCATGGAACCTACCATGTGTAACTTGATTTCTCTTTCAGTCCCCTTAGTCCAGGCAACTCTGTCTGACCAATAGCGTATCTAATTCAAGAGGTTAGCCTCCAGGCATGTTGAAGAATGGAGTTATTACATCTCACTGCAGTTACCCTTCATTTTGCTCCACCTCATATTTCCAAGTAGGGTGCAGGATGTGTCAGCAAGAAATTACAATGAACAGCTCTCCCAATGGTCCAGTCTGGAACTACATCTCCCAGTGAAAAGAATTAGTGCTGAAACTCTGTATTCAATATATTTTTTAAATATACCGAGGATCATGCTACTCTGTTCGGTATCACTGAGTTCTGAGGTTCTGAAGATCAAGTCTGGTATTTGGAAAGCTCGGTTTCTTCGATCGAATGTTTTTTCTCTGCATTGCATGCAGCTGTGCCTGTGCAGTTTGGCCAGGCGTTGGGATGTCTGGGACCCCTGACGTGACTGAAGTGATCCATTCCTGACGTTACCGTCTCTGAGCATATTTGGTAGGCATGGGGGGTAATAGGAGGGGACAGGTGAGGGTCGGACAAGCACAGGACAGTTTTTGATTTTATTTTATTTTTTATTTTATTAAAACATTTGATATCCTGCCCTCCTGCCAAAGGCAGCTCGTGGCAGCTTATAATATTTTAAAGTAGAAAAATTCACATAAAAATACACGAACAGCAACTTAAAACATCTAAAATAGGAGGAAGAGGGAAAAGGGGGAAACATCCCCACAGGAAAAGAGGAGGGAGAAAAAAAAATACCCCCCCTCACCGCCCCCCCTTAAAAATAAAAACCCACCCTCACCCATCTCCCCAATGAAGGCCTGGCGGAACAGCCAGGTCTTGCATTGATGTCAAAAAGAGGAGAGGTCCGGGCCATCTGGACCTCTGCAGGGAGGAAGTTCCACAGCTTCCACGTGGCCACCAAGAATGCCTTCTCCATAATCACCCCCCGGGATACCAAGTGGAATTTGAGAAGGGTGCTCCTGGTCTACTGCAGAGGCCGATCCACAGCGATTGGTAAGGGACACAGGGCAATGCTGTGGGTTTGGCACTTTTTGCAATAGGGGTTTATATTCATCCAAACCATGTTTAGCTGGGGAATGGGGCGGGGGGGGGGGGAAGGAGGAAGGATAATTGCTGGTTAATGATGGTGTATTTTGGGGAGGGGGCTTGCCTTGCATAGGAGCATGGAGCAAGGGAGGCATATGTTTCTTTTGGGGGGGGGTCGCATCTGGTTTTTTCTGTGGATCTGTCTGTTGGCAGAGCAGGGACCATGTGCTCTGAGATAGCCCAGTGCCACCCACCACAGAGCTTGCATGGGACCAGGGGCCCAAACCCGCAGGTTGTTAATTAAGTGTGTTGGAGGGTAGGGGCTCAGGTGTCAAGTGTTTCTGAGTTTCTGTGATTCCGAGTTCCAAGGTTTTCCGAGTTCCAAGTCCTCAGTAACAGTTCCAAGTGGTGACCAAAAACTCGGCCTCACAACACTTGGAACCTCAGAAACATTCACAAGTTGTTTTTGATATCTGGTGCAGCCCTAAAAAAATGTCCTTTATTATTTATACTTCTAGAGTATAAAAGATGTCTATTTAACCTGTTTTAAAAAACGTTTCCAGTGATAGGGCCTCTAAAACATCCCTTGGAAATTGTTCCAGTGTCTAACTGTCCTGGCGGTTACACAGTTCTTCCTAATATCCCACAGAATATCTTTCTTCACAAATTGTTAGTTTGCCTAAGTATACATAGGCAGTGATGGTGAGGACTGAGGTGGGGGAAATCTTCTGTCTTATCTAGAATTTATAAAATACTTTTCAGTTTTGGGTTTAGAATTTCAAATATGGATCCAAGTCATCTCTCTTGGTTGTGACTTGAGGAAAAGTTTGAAAATCCTATGCCCACAAGAGTTCATTGGTTTGATTATCTGTATTTCCTTTTAAACTGCTGGGAGTTTTCTGAATTAGGCCAAAATGTTACTTTATCTAGACAGGTTACGTCTCAGGTTTGTGTCAGGATTGACCAGGTAGATACACAATCTGATTCAGCTGCTCTCCATGATTATAATATGTCACCTTGGTATCCCCTCTTGAAAACCATCTTTGGCATGGAATAGAACATTAGAACTTTGAGATGTTATATTTTAAGGAAATCTTTTAAGGGGTTATGATTTCCATCTTTTCAGTTTGCCATTCTAGATGGATGGTATAAAGGACTAGCAAGAGAACGTAGACTATGTCCTTGTAAAACTGGGGCTGTGGGGAATTTACCTCATTATTTGCTGGAATGTCATCTGTATGGAGATTTGCAGAAGAAATGGATTCTTACTCCTCTATTAACTTCTAAAACTTTTATAACCATGCTCAAATATTGGAGTTCCTTTTTAAATAATCAAAACCAGGACTATATCCTTAAGACTATATACGCGCTCTATGTGGGGCTACCCCTGGTGACGGTCCGGAAGCTGCAGCTGGTGCAGAATGCAGTAGCCTGGCTCCTTATGAGGTTGGGTCGCCGTAAACACATTACACCAGTGCTTCATTCTCTGCATTGGCTGCCTATTTTCTTCTGGGCCCAATTCAAGGTGTTGATTCTCACCTTTAAAGCCCTACACAGCCTTGCCCCAACTTATCTTCAGGACCGCCTCACTCCCCGGGTCCTCGATCGGTCCCTGCGGTCCGCTGGGGGCACCTTCTTGGAGGTCCCCCAAGTAATTAGGGGCCCACTATGGAGAGGGCGTTCTTGGTGGCCACACCTCGGCTGTGGAACTCCCTTCCAGAGGAGTTTTCCTGCTGCTGACTTTTCGTCGGGCTTGTAAAACTTGGCTGTTCCGCCAGGCATTTGGTGGAGGGGATGGATGATGGAGGGAGGGAGGGAGGGATGGGATGGGGGGTGGGGGTGGGGTTGAGGGCTAGGGTGGGTGGGTTTTTGTTTTATGTTTATATTTTTATGGTTTCACCCTAAATGTGGTTTTATATGGTTTTTTTATATGTTTCATATTTTTGTTTTAAAGTGTATGCCGCCCCAAGCTGCTTTGCAGAAGGGGGAGGGTATAAAATTGTAAAATAAATAAATAAATAAATAATATAGTCATTTTTGCTAGGTGTGTATTCTAGTACAGAGAAAGGTTATGAATATGGTTTTTGCTTTTGATGTTCATTTGGTTATTTTTTATCTCTGTAATATTTTATTACTATTATTTGAATGTTATGTTTTGTTGTTGGGTGGAAACAGAAGTGACGGCACCCCCCGAGCAACTCAGCCTGGGTCAGAACAGGAATCCAGGGCAGACTTGATCCAGACTGGGCTGGGCTGCTCACCACACATTTCCACGGCTAGACTGCCAGGGAGGGAGAAGAGATGCATGAATGTGCAGCCGGCCAGCTCTGCCCCCTATCTGTGCCCAGTGCCCCACCCCCTGCCATGACACGCAGTCACGGTGGCCAATAAAAGCCACCAGGGCAGCTGGCCATGGTGGACCCAATATGGGATGGGTCAGAGCAAGCCACACCACAAATGATAGCATACTGACCCACTTTGCACAGACCCAATTGGGCGAAGCCTAACCTGGGATGTGACCTGGAGTTAATCTGTGTGGCAGAGCCCAGACTAGCCTCCAACACAACCCAGGGCAATCCTGGGTCAACATCTAGTGGCCCCTCAACAGACATGTTGGTGACTCGGGGGACAAAGTGTGAAAAAGCAGGCCACAGTGAGCCTCTGACACATCTGTTTTTACCCGTAAGTCCATAATGGCTTTTTGCTAAATGATGGAATAAATTTCTACTCTACTCTCAGTTCTTCCTAACGTTTAGCCTAAATCTTTTCTCCTTTAATTTAAGTCTATTAGTTACCATTTACCAGAGAGAACAACTAGACACAATTTTACATATTTGAAAATTGTAATCAAGTCTTCCCCTTAATCTTTTTTTCTTAGGCTAAACTTTCCCGGTTCCTTCAGCCTCCCCTCATGGTGGGTCTTTTCCTCCATTTCCTTTATCATCTTTATTGCTCTCCTCTGAACCCTCTCCAGATTCTTGGTATCCTTCCTGAAGTGAGGTGTCCCAAATTGGAGGCAGTACTCTAGATGAGGCCTTCCCTGGGCTAAGGTCAGTATAACTTGCCATAAATAGCAAAAAAATATGAGTACATATTTCAATGGCCTTATATCCCCCACCCCCTTTTTTGAGCAGTGAAGAATAGTAAAGAGAAAATATTCAGAAACAAAACATTTTATACTAATAGTGCAGAATACCTAGACAGAGTAATCTCTAAAATAATAATTGTGAATATTAGTATAAAAAATCTGATCCTCAAAGTTTCCATGGGGCGTGGGTGTGCGGGAGGGTGTTCTTGCCTTGTTTGCTTCACCCATGTTATGGAAACTCCCTTCCCCGGGAGGTTTGCTTGAGCTTGAGCCTGGCTCTCTTCCGGAGGCCGTGCAAAAACTCTTTATTTGGGAAAGCATTTGGCAGGCAGGGATAGGTGGGGTTTGTTTGGGTTTTGGGGTGGGGTTGCGGGGGAAGATGGGAGTTTGAGGAGAGGGTGTTTTTAATATAATTTTAACATTTGTATCTGTTATTTTTTGTTTGTGGATTGCCCTGAGCCTTGTGGAAGGGTAGTATGGAAATTCAATAAGTAATATAAATATAAAATCCTAACATTGAACTGCTCTTGAATGAGCTACAGAAAGAGTATAATAGATGCTCTAGACTGGAAGGAACCTCAATAATCATCTAGTGCCAGGGCTTGCCTTGCCATGGGGAGGAGGGGCAGGTGGGGAAGCTACCCTGGGCCCCACAGTGGAAGGATGTCTTGAATCCAGTAGCCTCAAGAGCAGTGGTGCAGTTCTGCTGACATGCCTGAGGCCCCAGGAAGGTGTCTCCTATGGAGCCCTTCTCCTCCCAGCCACACAATGGGGATGGTCCTGGAAAAGCACTTGAGGGCATGATCAGGAAAGCTATTCTCGGGAATGGAAACAGTGCCACCCCTGATGGAGTCCAAAGGCTCCCATCTGAAAGGCCTAAAGGGGCCCTGCCCTTGCCACTCAGAAGCTACTCAGGCCAGTAGTAGCCTTACCCTCCACCCAGGACCCCTCAACCACCCAGGACCACCCAGGACCCCTCAACCCCTGTCCCAGGCTCCACATTTTCTAAGGCTGGTCCTGTCTTCTCCATAGTATTCACCCTGAAAATTATATCCACACATCCATTTATTCAGGTATTACATTTAAAGAAGATATCCAAATGGATGTTTGTTTCCACAAATGAATCAGGAACTGAATAGCAATTCTGCTTTCTCAGACCTCCTGATCCAAAGCAGGTGAAACCCCTGGATACTATGGGTGAAAACAGACATGATGCTAACCATCCTTTAACCACCCTTGGTGGTTATTTATGCATGTTGCAGGGCTGTATTGGTGCCCTATGCAGCCCTGAAACATGCATAAATGACCGCCAAGGGTGGTTAAAGGGTGGTTAGCATCATGTCTGGGTGATTTCAGACGTTACGATATCACAGTGAACCATGCTCAATTCCGCGTGGTGGCTGTGATCGTGTAACCTCTGGTGGGGGAAATGGATGTTTCCCCCCAGATGTTACCACGGCATGGGATTGCATTCAACACGTGAGCGGCCGAAGTGGCGGGACCGGAGGCCGCTGCGTGTCGAATGCAATCCTATGCCGGGGTGAACCCCGGTGTCTCATCTGGTCGGGTGCCACGGCCAGGGATCACTGGCGGGACCCCAGGCCGTGGCGAATCCGGCCCGACGTGGTGGCCGCATTGGCCCCACTGCCCGCCTGTCTCCCCAGAGGGTGGACAGCGGGGAGCATGGAGGGGGCAGGGCCGTGCGGCCGCACGTTGCGCCGCGCGGCCCCGCCCCCTCCCCAATTCCCCACCGGGATCCCCCTCTGTTGCGGCATGACGGGGTGATCCCGGTGGGGAAGGAATTCGGTGATTTCGGTACGGGGCCAATGGGCCCCGTAACGTCTGAAATCGCCCTCTGTTTTCACCCTATATTTGCAACAGATATTCCGTTCAGCTCTAGAATTTCCCATACCTAAACTGCCCCAGCAGATGCATTCACCAAATGAAGAAGAGAGTGTGATGAGGATTTATTTTATATAATGCCAGTGGCTACCAGAAGCTTCTGTTTATTCCATAAAAGCAAATTCCTTATAGTTCAAGATATGATATGTTAAAAATGTATGTTTGGGGTCTGTTTTGATCTTTGTCATACACCGAGTATAGTGGCAGAGGAATAATCTGAATGAGAGCTATGAAGCAAATGTTATACAGGAGATATGTATCTATGTATATATTGATTAGACAGCATTATAGAAGAACTCCTGGGGCAGAGTTTAATGGCTGAAACCTGCACTAGGGAGGCAAAGTGTTGTTCTGCTAAGCCAGTGTAACAAAAGATGTTGCCTTCCAAGTTTCAGGGGAGATAATATGGAAATGTGAGCTTTAAAAGAGGAGAGGAAGCCATCTCCCAGGATAGGGGGACATTTAATAAACAAATAAAAATTGAATTGCCATTTGGACGGAATAGAGTTTTGAGATATAAATGAGGACACCAAAATGCACAAGGTGCTTCCCAATAAGAATCCAAGGTGGAAGGTTGATGGAAAGATCCAAGGAATGAGACTGAAGGGTGACATTTCTAACTAGGAAATTCTCCAAAGTGCAATTAGTAAGTCTGTGTGCTTTTATATGCTTTTTCAATATCATCTTCCTGTATCTCTGAACTGTTTTTGATTTATAACTTAGAATCATTCATTTGGTCAGGAAAAAAAGGCGGGATTTAGAGAAGGGTTTGATACCTTAGCTCAATTGCCGCCAATTAAAACATTATAGAATTGACTAAGGCGTTTTAGAGTTAAAGTTTGTAGGGTGGGTGTAGGGGGCGTACATAACATGGGAGTTATATATTAGGGGTTGACCTTAGTTGGGCCAATCCATGAGGACGAGTTAAGATAGGCACATACTAGGCCTGTACCGAATACAGTCTTAGGGTACTAGCACTAGGGAAGGAGAGGGAGAGTTACTCTTGGGTAGTTAAATGTAATTTCTCTCACCAAGGGGCATAAAGGCTTGTATTGGTGTGAGCATAGTAGAGTTCAACTGAATTTTGAAACGTCTATAAAGCCTGTGGCTTATACTGATCCCATTTTAATGGTTATTTTATATTTTATTGTCAAAATGCTATGTTATGCTATGTATATTTTGTTATGTTTGGGTCAGGGCGAGAGCCAGTGCCATAATAAAATTGAATTGAATCAGAGAACTGTAAAGTTGGAAAGGACCTCATGAGTCATCTAGTTCAACCTCCTGCCTAGAGGCAGGAAGGACTTACTTTAATTTATTTTCTTTACATGAAGCTTGCTTGTACCTTAAAGTTTGTGTGTGTGTCTGTGTGTGTGCACATGCATGTACTGATAACAGAACATTATTAGAGTGGACCACAGGATGATCATCCCAAATAAAAACAAAAATCCTTTCACTAGAGAACACCCCATGTGCAGATGCTCTTGGTTGCCAGTTATGAACCTGGCTTTTGTAGAATCATAGATGTGGGCGGACATTATCATTTTGCATATAGCAAAATGGGTACTAATAGGGTACTTTCATATGTGCAGATATGCACAACCCTGAAGCAAGTCCAGAGGTGTACCCCCACATTTTTCCACTTGCAGCTGCGCATGGGTCCATTTTAAATTAACCCAGCAGCTGCCAGGCCCCACGGTCCACCCACGCAGCACACACATCCCTCACACCACAGTGGTGCTGAGAGTGGGGCTACAGTGGCCTTCCACTGAGCAGACATATGGTATCTCTGCCTCTGGCCACTGCCCCAGGATTGCCCTGCCACTCTGCTGGCGGTGCTCTGAGATGTTCCTACACTTCTGGCTGGGCAACCCTGGAGCAGAAACAGCCTGCCCTGCTTTTGTTCTGCCTCCACCTTTGGTGGGCTGCCTTTAAACAGACAACCTGCCTGGGGGTGAGGCAGGACAGAGGTGGGGCAGGTGTCCATATGAAGACAGCCATTTTTACACACACCTTAAAGTTCCTGATTTTTTCAATCTTCTGGGTTTACAAGTCCACAAGTAAGTTCTGGATGCATTTTTCACACAAACACTGCCCTGACGCAGGTCCTGGATTAGGGATGGGCGAACAGATCTCGGTTTGGGTTCAGCCGTTCAGGTCGGTCATTCGGTTCGGGTTCGGCTGATCGGAAAAAAGTGTCATGAGAGCATGTGCGGAAAACGGAAATTCGAGTGTGTGTGGAGCTGTGTGGTGAGTGAGTGTGTGTTTGGCTGGGTGGCTGTTCGGTTTGTGTGTTTTGGCTGTGTTTGGGTGTGCTGTGTATGTGTTGGTGAGTGTTGTGTTGGCTGAATGTTGGTGTGTGTTGTGGGTGTACTGTGTATGATTTAAAACAAAAAAATGAAGAACGCTGCAGTGCGTCTTCCCCGACTGGGGCCAAATTGTACTTGCCACTTGAGGAGGAAGAGGAAGAGGTTGGTGCCACTACTACACCTCCGGTGGTGGTTTCTGGCTCCTCGGATGAGGAGCAAGTGGTGGGCTCAGGAGATGCTGCCAGGTTTGTAAACTGTTTTTTTACTTCGAGGACAAGTAAAGCAATCCGTTAGAGCAAGCTCAATGGCGTGCGGGTGGGTGCGTGGGCATCAGTCAGGCACAAACAGTGGGCATCAGCGGGTGGCAGTGGATGTATGTCAGAGAGGGAGGGTGTTGTAGTGTGCGGGGCTCTGGCACGAGCAGCACCCCCACCCAAACATGTGCCAGGCTAACAAGGCTCTCCACTCTCCAGTTGCCATCCCATTCGCTACGCACCCCCAAATAAGGGCAGGATTTGCACGTGCCAGGCATGGCCTTTCTAATTGCAATCCCTAGCATCCACTAGAACCCCAGGGAGGGCAGGATTTGCACCTGCCAGCCAGCCAGCAAGGGTCCCCTAGCACTAGCATCCCCTAGCACTCTCTGTATGCCANTGTA
Source organism: Sphenodon punctatus (assembly GCA_003113815.1). Taxonomy (NCBI): domain Eukaryota; kingdom Metazoa; phylum Chordata; class Lepidosauria; order Sphenodontia; family Sphenodontidae; genus Sphenodon; species Sphenodon punctatus. The sequence goes on along the minus strand of QEPC01010816.1, from coordinate 1,315,570 downwards.
ACAAAAGATGTTGCCTTCCAAGTTTCAGGGGAGATAATATGGAAATGTGAGCTTTAAAAGAGGAGAGGAAGCCATCTCCCAGGATAGGGGGACATTTAATAAACAAATAAAAATTGAATTGCCATTTGGACGGAATAGAGTTTTGAGATATAAATGAGGACACCAAAATGCACAAGGTGCTTCCCAATAAGAATCCAAGGTGGAAGGTTGATGGAAAGATCCAAGGAATGAGACTGAAGGGTGACATTTCTAACTAGGAAATTCTCCAAAGTGCAATTAGTAAGTCTGTGTGCTTTTATATGCTTTTTCAATATCATCTTCCTGTATCTCTGAACTGTTTTTGATTTATAACTTAGAATCATTCATTTGGTCAGGAAAAAAAGGCGGGATTTAGAGAAGGGTTTGATACCTTAGCTCAATTGCCGCCAATTAAAACATTATAGAATTGACTAAGGCGTTTTAGAGTTAAAGTTTGTAGGGTGGGTGTAGGGGGCGTACATAACATGGGAGTTATATATTAGGCGTTGACCTTAGTTGGGCCAATCCATGAGGACGAGTTAAGATAGGCACATACTAGGCCTGTACCGAATACAGTCTTAGGGTACTAGCACTAGGGAAGGAGAGGGAGAGTTACTCTTGGGTAGTTAAATGTAATTTCTCTCACCAAGGGGCATAAAGGCTTGTATTGGTGTGAGCATAGTAGAGTTCAACTGAATTTTGAAACGTCTATAAAGCCTGTGGCTTATACTGATCCCATTTTAATGGTTATTTTATATTTTATTGTCAAAATGCTATGTTATGCTATGTATATTTTGTTATGTTTGGGTCAGGGCGAGAGCCAGTGCCATAATAAAATTGAATTGAATCAGAGAACTGTAAAGTTGGAAAGGACCTCATGAGTCATCTAGTTCAACCTCCTGCCTAGAGGCAGGAAGGACTTACTTTAATTTATTTTCTTTACATGAAGCTTGCTTGTACCTTAAAGTTTGTGTGTGTGTCTGTGTGTGTGCACATGCATGTACTGATAACAGAACATTATTAGAGTGGACCACAGGATGATCATCCCAAATAAAAACAAAAATCCTTTCACTAGAGAACACCCCATGTGCAGATGCTCTTGGTTGCCAGTTATGAACCTGGCTTTTGTAGAATCATAGATGTGGGCGGACATTATCATTTTGCATATAGCAAAATGGGTACTAATAGGGTACTTTCATATGTGCAGATATGCACAACCCTGAAGCAAGTCCAGAGGTGTACCCCCACATTTTTCCACTTGCAGCTGCGCATGGGTCCATTTTAAATTAACCCAGCAGCTGCCAGGCCCCACGGTCCACCCACGCAGCACACACATCCCTCACACCACAGTGGTGCTGAGAGTGGGGCTACAGTGGCCTTCCACTGAGCAGACATATGGTATCTCTGCCTCTGGCCACTGCCCCAGGATTGCCCTGCCACTCTGCTGGCGGTGCTCTGAGATGTTCCTACACTTCTGGCTGGGCAACCCTGGAGCAGAAACAGCCTGCCCTGCTTTTGTTCTGCCTCCACCTTTGGTGGGCTGCCTTTAAACAGACAACCTGCCTGGGGGTGAGGCAGGACAGAGGTGGGGCAGGTGTCCATATGAAGACAGCCATTTTTACACACACCTTAAAGTTCCTGATTTTTTCAATCTTCTGGGTTTACAAGTCCACAAGTAAGTTCTGGATGCATTTTTCACACAAACACTGCCCTGACGCAGGTCCTGGATTAGGGATGGGCGAACAGATCTCGGTTTGGGTTCAGCCGTTCAGGTCGGTCATTCGGTTCGGGTTCGGCTGATCGGAAAAAAGTGTCATGAGAGCATGTGCGGAAAACGGAAATTCGAGTGTGTGTGGAGCTGTGTGGTGAGTGAGTGTGTGTTTGGCTGGGTGGCTGTTCGGTTTGTGTGTTTTGGCTGTGTTTGGGTGTGCTGTGTATGTGTTGGTGAGTGTTGTGTTGGCTGAATGTTGGTGTGTGTTGTGGGTGTACTGTGTATGATTTAAAACAAAAAAATGAAGAACGCTGCAGTGCGTCTTCCCCGACTGGGGCCAAATTGTACTTGCCACTTGAGGAGGAAGAGGAAGAGGTTGGTGCCACTACTACACCTCCGGTGGTGGTTTCTGGCTCCTCGGATGAGGAGCAAGTGGTGGGCTCAGGAGATGCTGCCAGGTTTGTAAACTGTTTTTTTACTTCGAGGACAAGTAAAGCAATCCGTTAGAGCAAGCTCAATGGCGTGCGGGTGGGTGCGTGGGCATCAGTCAGGCACAAACAGTGGGCATCAGCGGGTGGCAGTGGATGTATGTCAGAGAGGGAGGGTGTTGTAGTGTGCGGGGCTCTGGCACGAGCAGCACCCCCACCCAAACATGTGCCAGGCTAACAAGGCTCTCCACTCTCCAGTTGCCATCCCATTCGCTACGCACCCCCAAATAAGGGCAGGATTTGCACGTGCCAGGCATGGCCTTTCTAATTGCAATCCCTAGCATCCACTAGAACCCCAGGGAGGGCAGGATTTGCACCTGCCAGCCAGCCAGCAAGGGTCCCCTAGCACTAGCATCCCCTAGCACTCTCTGTATGCCACAGAGAGAGAGGGAGGGTATTGTAGTGGGGGGGGGGGCTCTGGCACGAGTAGCACTCCCACCCAAACATGTGCCAGGCTAGCAAGACTCTCTACTCCCCAGTTGCCATCCCATTCCCTACGCACCCCCAAATAAGGGGTGCACATGCCAGGCACGGCCTTTCTAATTGCAATCTCTAGTATCCCCTAGCACCCCATGGAGGTCAGGATTTGCACATGCCAGCCAGGGTCTTCCAAGCACCTCAGGGAGTGCAGGATTTGCATGTGCCAGCCAGGGGCTTTCTAGTTGCAATCCCTAGCACCCCAAGGAGGGAGGACTAGAGACATCATCATTATAAATGCATGATATTACTTTGGTGTTCTTAATGTGTTCCCATTTCAGAGAGGAATCGGATGCTGGCCCCAGCGTTGCTGCCAGGACCAAGCCAAGGAGGAGGACCCCTAGGCAGAGGTCGCCGACACCCCCAGACATTCAGCGCTGAAAGTTGTATATCTGGAGGTTTTTTGACAAGGGCGACAGAATCACCACATGCAAGATATGGCACGGGGGCTGGAACAACAGGGAATGGATTGCCCTATGACTTGTTAGGAACAGAATTCCCCTGCAGAGAGATTGGCCACCCAGTCCACTCACTTGTGGAGACAGAAAATGCAGGCAGGGCTTGACAGACCATTGGTCTGACACAGTATGGCACTTCTTATGTTCCTATCTTTTTATGCTCTTTTTAGATCTGCCAGAAAAGATTCTACCAGCAGTGGGAGGGGACCACATCAGTGCTCATCTCCCACATTGAGCACACCCATGGCATGACAGTGAGGTGGAAGGGAGATGAGTCTGGTGTGGCCGTGGTCGTGGAGCCTCAGTGCCAGAAGAAGAGGGGAGTGAAGGCAACCCACAAACGAAGGCATGTACACCCCCCCTCCAGCTCAGATGTGGAGCCCCCCCACCTCCAGGAGCAGTCTACGGTGGCATGGACCTTTTGTCGCCAGGTGCAGGGGACCAGCCGGGACATTGTTGCCAGCCTCCAGGTAATGGAAGACTGACTGGTGGAACAGTTCCAGGCGGTTGAGTTGAGGGAGAAGAAGGTGGAAGCGTACTCGGAGTAAATCTCCAAGTACGTCTCCACTGAGAGGCCCGACCTTGAGCTCTTCCGCCAGTTGGTCTGCAACTGGCGGGCGGCCGTGGCAGGGGCCGAAGAATATGCTGTTCAACACGGCTATGAAATGCTGGCAGGTGCGGCCCCTGCCCCTGGGTTCCCTGCACCTCTTATGCCTTTCCCCCAAGTTCCGGGGGGCAGGCCAAAAGACTGAGTATTTAGTGCATAGGTTTCCTTTCTATTTTAAAATGTTTGGTTTATGTTTTATAATATTGTTGTTGTTGTTGTTGTTGTTTTATTAAAGTTATATTTGTTGTTGTTGTTGTTGTTGTTATGAGCTGACCAGTCTAATCTTTTATCCCTCTGTGTTTAAGTTCTGGCTGGCAGGAGGTAGAATCGCATACAGCTTGTCGATCCCTCCCAGCAGCACCTGCCACCCCATGTAGCGTAGTTATAAACCCAAAGGTGTGCTAGCAGCAGGGTCTCAACTTGAAGACGCCCCCCCCCCAGGAGGTGCAGGGCTTGTGTTTGTGTGGGTGGGTGTGACAGAGAGAAAGAGAAACAGGCTCCTTGGCAGTGGGAAGCAGGCGGCAGGAGCTGGTGGTCAGAGGGGCTTTTATATCCAGCAGCTTCAGCCATTGGCACTAGCACCAGCAGACATTGGTTGCAGGGGCAGTCAGTCAGGTGGTATGGCATGAGTGGCAGTCAGGCAGACTGAGGCAGGGTTCGAGCTTTGCAACCTGGACAGGCGGGCGGACAGGCAGGCAGCGTAGCATGAGAGGCAGTAGGGGAGGCAGGCTTTGGCAGGCTTTGAGCTAGTCACCTGGGTGGGCAGACAGGCACCTTCGCATGGGAGGCAGGAAGGCGGACTGAGGCATGCTTTGAGCTTGGTGGCAAGCTGGGCGGGCAGACAGGCAGCGTGGCATGGGAGGCAGTAGGGCAGGCAGGCTGGGACATTGACAGCAGGGCACTCAGATAAGCTAGCAAAGACTGTGCAGCGCGGGAGAGCAAGAGCCAGTCAACGTCACATAGGTGGGCCGAAATCATGTAGCATTAGGCTGACTCGCAGGTTTACAGTTTGTTTCCCAATGCCATCCTGCATCATGAGGTCAGTCAGATAAGGCAACCGAGCCCATCTAGTATGAGAGAGAGAGAGAGAGAAAGAGAGAGAGAGGGAGGGAGGGAGGGAGAGGGAGAGAGAGACACACAGAGAGAGAAGCAGGGTGGGTGCCAGGCATTGCAAGGGAGTGACAGNGAGAGAGAGAGAGAGAGAGAGAGGCAGGACGGGTGCCAGGCATTAGGATGGAGGGACAGCACCTCAGCAGCAGCAGCCCAGATTGAGGAGGAGCCCCGTCCCAAAACTGCCCCTGGCATGGGATGTCGTGTGCCACTGGACCATCACTCCTTGTCCAGGGGCAGGTTGGGGAACCCCAGCAGAAGAAGGTTCACCTTCAGGAACAGCAACTGCTCCACCAACTTGGCCCCCAGTCTCAGGCGGTGTGGGGCGCAAATGTCCCCCACAATGGAGAACACCCTCTTGCTGGGGATGCTGGTTGGTGGGCAGGACAGGATACCCTTGGCCACTTTGGATAGGGCCGGCCACACGCTGGTCTTGCCAACTCAGTAGGCCAAGGGATTGCTGCTGGGATCAATGCATGGCTTCTCCTCCAGGTAGGTCTCAACTGCTGCTGAGGCGCCATCATACTCCCTCTGGTAGCTCTGGGTGGGCACCACCTGCCCCACTGCCCTCAGCCACACTGCTTGCCATTTTGTGCTCGGCCCCATGCTCCCGCGTGGACTGCACAGAGGAGGATCTGCTGGCAGTAGGGGTCCTGCTGCTGATGCTGCTCATCCTGCTGCTGGTGCTGCTGCCACCGCTAGGGCTGGGGGCAGGGATAGATCCAGATGGCTGGAAGGGGTCGCTGCTCCCAGTCCCACCATCCCAGGGGCATCCTGCTGCATGGCCCGCTCTGCCTGCCGGACCTTCTGCACCTGCGTATCCTTCTGGAGGCCATAGAGTGCTGTCTCACGTGCCATGCTGCCCTTGATCCTGGGGTCCAGCATGGTTGCCAGGACATATTCCTCCCAGCGCAGGAGCTTGTCAAAGCGCGCACTCAGCCCCGCCTTCAGCTTCCGCGCAAAGTCAGTCGCCTCATCTGACATTTTCCTGTCCTGAGGGTCATGATACCGCCCCCCCCGAATCTCGTCTATGCTGCTGTGGAGACTATAGACCAGCGGGGTCACCTGGCTGAGGGTGGCGGTGGAGCTGCTCAAGCTGCTCCGTAATGGCCATGAATGGTCTCAGGACAAAGACCGTGTGAGTGATAATCTCTCATTCCTCCCTGTTGTACCCTGGAGGTGCCTCAATGTCTGTCTCCAGTTCCACCTGATGCAGGGTGGCTTTCTGCTCAAGAAAGTCCTCCACAATTGAGAAGGGATGGCCATCCGGGCAATAATTTCTGCCAACAGGTGCTTGGCTTTCCCTTGGAAGCCAGTGCCATGGCACCCTGACGATGGCCTGATCAGATCCCCCCACCCCATCTCCTCCATGGTCGACTGACAGCGCTGCTGGGGAGGCTTCTACTGCTATTATATAGCCCACTGGTCCTGCTGCTAGAGGCAGCAGCAGTTGGTGCAGGACGCTGGCCTGCTGAAGGAGCCGGGCAATTGATTGCTGCAGTCAGGAACCTGTTGGCATCCACTTCCCCTGCTTTCCCGCTGAGCAACAGAGCACGGTGGCATGCCTTGAGGTACCTTGCCATTGCAGTTGTGCCAAGGTTGGCGAGCACCTGCCCACGCTTCACCACCTTATTGCAAAGCGTGCACTGCACCTGCACCTGCTTAAAATGATCCCAGACCTAGGATTTCCCCCCCCTCCTGCCTTCTTGCCTGCCCCAGCGGACACACTGCTGCCAGCGCTGCTGGGAGGGGGAGAAGTTCATGGCACTGGTGACGCAACTCTGGGAGGAGGGTCAGGCATTGCCTCAGCTACAGACATCTCCTCTGTGGCACTAGTGTCTGCCTCTTCCTCACTGTCCACGATCACAGTGATGTCCCGTGAAGGGAAGAACTGGGACCCTGAGTACTGGGAACTGCCCGTGCGCACCATGCTGCTGGCACTCTCCCTGTGCCCCCCTCTGTAGCTGCTAGTGGTGCTGCTGCTGCTACTGCTACTCCTCTTCCTACTGCCATTGCCCGGGGAGCGGGCCCTGCCTCTAGCAGCCGGGGTGGGATCCACCATCTCTGGACTCCTGGGGATTGCCTCAACAGTGGGGGACATTTGTGGCCCTGGAGGAAAATCAGAAGCAGCACCAGAACCTGCTCCAGCACCACCAGCAGCAGAGACAGACTCAGCCTCAAGTCCTGCAGGCCTTCCAGTGCCCTGCATGGCAATGGAGGAGGGCACTGCCAGGAGGCAACGCTGAGCCGCTGAAGCCTGTTGTCCTAAAGCAGGCCTGCTGAGTTTGGGGGGCGGAGGGGTGATGTGCTCTGCTTCTGGCTACTGCTTCTGCCTGCTGCCACTCCCCTGGCACAGCCCCGCCCGCCTCTGGCACGTGCCCCATTGCCTCCCCTATGGGCAGCAGACTGGCCTCTCCTTCCCTTCTCCATTTCTCGCTCCAAAATAATGTTTTTATACAGTGTTTTTTTTTTAAATTTAAATTTTTATCTAATATTATATACATTATTATTATTATTATTAATATTAACAAACATTTATATAGTGCCAGCAGTATACCTGGCACTTTACAAAGTAATAAAATAGACACGGTCCCTGCCCCTAGGGCTTACAATCTGAGAGACAGGAGCTGGGGGAGAGACATAGGAAGGGGAACAGAGGGAGAGACAAGGGGTCTAACATT
>QEPC01010816.1:1248763-1307370 GCA_003113815.1 Sphenodon punctatus | reverse complement strand
GGGTACAAAACTGAAATGAAACCTAAATCAATCTAATAATCCTACTCTAAATGAAAAAACAGGGGAAGGGAAGGGAATCAGGGATGGAATATATGGGAGAGGGAAAGGATTCAATGGAGGGGGGAGGAAGGAAGGAAGATTGAACATGGGGAACACAGGGAGGGGTAAAAACAAAAATAACCACTAAATCTATCTAAGCTAAGCTAAATAAATGAATGAGAATATGGGGGTAGATGGGTTGGATGGATAAAATGGGAGGAGGATTGCAATGGATTGGGGAGCTGGGAAATGCTGGGAGAGGGAGCCTTCTGAAACGCCTGCTGTTCAGGAACAGTGGTTAGCTCAGAAGGTGTTGGGAAGGGGGGAGGCAGACAGTTTTCTTTCTTGCTGCACCCGCCTCACCACAAGCCCCATTGGCTCTATGAAGCCTAACCCATGGCCAATCGCAGACTGCAAAGTCAGTGGTCTGAGGCGAAAAGGGATGGTGATTCGGCAGGCTGGTTGCTACTCCAAGTCCAAGCCAGTTTCCACCCTCCACCCCTGGTGTCTGGAAGTCTGCTCCTCAGCTGAGTTAGATGACTCCCCCTTTCTGCTACATTTGGCCTTCCAGTGACCTGACAGTGACACCACATTTTGGCCACCCGAACTCACCCGAACGCGATCCAAACTGACTGAACTGTTCAGTCATTTTGATGTTCGGAATTGAGTTCGGTTTGGTCGGTTCGGGTTTGGGTTCAGGTTCGGTCATCTGAACAGGCCAAGTTCGGTCCAAACTCTGAACTTCCGAACTGCGTTCGCCCATCCCTATCCTGGATGCATTCTTCACACAAACGCTGACCTGAGGCAACCTAAAGTAGCTGCAGCTGTAGACATGAAGGGCTGCCATGGAAACCATGTAACCACAGCTGCCTGGAGCAAAGCAGTTTGCCAGGAGAACGTTTTACATACAAATGTTCTGTGAAGTTCTACGCAGAAGTTCAAAGAGCTGGATGTTTAAGATCTGGGTGAGTGATTTAGACACCCAGAAAGTTCATGATGTAACAGCAAACATGCAGGAGAAATGTGTGTGTAAAAACACCCATTGTATAGTGAAAAGGAGAGCTGAAACAAGTACCCCCAAAACCACAGGTGAGTTTGTCAAATATACCCAAACCAAACTGATAATGGCAGGTCAGGTAATAATCGATATTCACTTTTTGTGGAATTTACTTAATTAGAACTTGCATGATTTGAATTTTGGATTAGTCAAACTAATTGGGGAGATTTTAATATATTTTAATGTATTTTGTGTTTTTAATATTGTAAGCTGTCCTGAGCCTTCAGGGGCAGGTCTAAACATTTAAATTAAATAAAATAAATAAATAATTTGTTTTCTCCGGTCCCAGTTCTATGGGATGCATTGCTTCTTGATCTGGATACATAGAATTCCAAACCCTGATAACTTAAATTTTAAGGTGTATAGAGTACACCCAAATATCAAGACCTTTACATGTATTCATGATTTCTTGGCAGCATATGATTAACATATTGTAGTATATGCCCTGTTAGGGCGAGTCTTTGGGTGTTAAAAAACACGACGTTGGCCCGGTTTGCCTCCTCTGTCTGATCTGCTTGTAAGGTGGCCATACCGCCCCTTTAAAAGAAGATGCTTATGAAAAATACATGGTGCAGGGATGCACTGGAACCAATGCAGCCCTGCAACATGTATTTTCCATACGCATCCTCTTTTAAAGGGGAGGACTGGCTAGCCTACCTGCTTGGGCCAGTGCCAAAACCTGCGTGTCTGTTCCGGGTCTGCTAGATGTGGGCCCAGTTCAAATCCCAGTGGGGTTAGTGGCTGGGTTGGAAACGTGGGCGCGGAACAAACCATGCCAACAGTTCGGCCTTGCAAGCAGTCCAGGAGGGCCAGAGGAGGTCAAACTGGACAGGCGCATCTGTTTTTGCACCCACCCAGTCCACCATGAGGCATCACCATGGCAGCCAACTATGGCTGCCTGTTATTGGAAGCCATGGCTTCCCATTATGGTGGGGGCAGGGTGCCAGCTGCAGCATGGGTGTGGAGCCAGCTGCATGATCGCTCCTCTCCCCTCCTTTCTGACTGGGTCAGGCTGGGGGAATGTTTGGTTCCAACCTCTGACCTGTCTGGGGTGGCGGGGGCAGCCATCCCACCCCCAGGTATGTTTTCACCCTTTATTTTGGGCAATCTGTAGATGGGCATTAGGGAATATCAATTCTCTACACCATCCAGACATGCAGACTTACACTGATAGCCAGGAGTGGTGTGTGTGTGTGTGTGTGTGTGAGAGAGAAATAAAAATCCTGCCAATTTTGACTCTGGGAGTCTCAAGCATGGTGTAAGAGATGTGAGCATCAAGTTTCCCTGCTTCCATCCCACTCTAGACTCCTGGAGTCAGAAATGACATGATTACAAAGACACACACACACACACACACACACACACAGGTACACACACACCTCTACCCTGCTGTTTCTTTTGGGTCCTTGTAGATGAGATGCTACCATGCATGGCCATTCAGGAGCCACAAAGCCTACTGCCCAACTGAAGGAGGAGTGGGGGGATGCACACTCCCGTGACCCATGGAGCACTCACTCCTGGGTCACTCATGGGGCACTGCTGAGAAATTCAGAATGATCTGTGTGGGGCAAGCCAAATATCACCATGGCAACAGGCAAACATGTAGCCGCTGCCCATAAGAACTGAGGTGGCCAGCCATGCTAGCAGACCACTCTGCTGCTCATGGAGACTGTGGGCAGAGGACACAGCCTTTGCAAGTCACAAGGTCTGGGCTGGGGTAGCATCTCGTCTACAAACACCCAGAGGAAACAGAAGGGAAGAAGTGTGTGTATGTGTGTAATCCTGTCAGTTCTGACTCTGGGAGTCTGGAGTGGGACGGACGCAGGATAACCTGATGCTCACACCTCTTACACCCTGCTTGCGACTCCCAGAGTCAAAACTGGCAGGATTTATCTCTCTCCCTCTCCCGCCCCCCCATACACACACACTCACACACACACACACACACACACACACACACACCAGGGACACATCAATTGCAAAGGCCAGCCCTGTGCACTTCCCCCTCCCCCATGGTCTGTGCCAGAGAGAGTGTGTGGCAACTTACCTCTGTGGCCAGGGTAGCTATGCTGGGAACTGCCCGTTTGTATTGCACCCCATGTGCTCCACCAGAGTGGGCGCTCCATGACTGTACCAGTCAGCGGCCATGGACCCTCCTCCTCCCATCGCCTTGTTTGTTTAAAAACACCCTCTGAATCTTGGTTTCTGAGGGGAGGGAAAGGGCCTGGAGATGGAGAAACCTGACACTAATTTAATCTGAACATCAATTTTTTCCATCTTCAAGTCCATGTCCTTAAGGTCTGCTTAAGTAGAATTTCTGATAAGTCGAATTTTTTACATGACTGGAGAAATTCAACCTAAGCAGGCCCTACTGTATGCTCCTTCAAGTTGAGTTTGATTCTTCCATTTTGTTTATTTGGCTTTTTTGGTTGAGTTATTTCAGTTGTTCAGTGTTGTCCTTTTGGCAATATTGTTTCAGGCTCTGGGGTCGGAGTCTAGGGAAAGGACGGAGGGGAAAATGAGGGAAGGCAAAAGGGGAGCCACAGGATTAGCAAGGGAACCTCTCAGCCGCTCTCTGATATCCAGGAAATAAAGCACTCCGCATAAGTAACAGCCAAGCTGGTCTAGGAAGGCATACGACTCATCATCGAGGTGAAGGGACAGGGAAGAAACACACAGGGCCGGGAACTGGAAGACAGGGATCAAGGGATCAACACAGGGGAAGCGGGAGGCAACAGGGGAAGCCAGAGGCCGAGGCAATGGGGGACCCTCCACTGGGGTGGGAGGATCCCACGAATGGGAAACCTTACAGGGGAAACTGGGCAAGTGCTCGCCCTAAGCGGGGAATGCACTAAGGCAGACGCTCACACAGAGCTGGGGGGACATGGAGCAGAGCCTGAGCTCACACAGAGCTGGGGGACAAGGAGCAGAGCATGGGGCATGCACAAGACAGGGGGAACAAGCAAGCATGCGGCACGCACAAGACAGAGGGAACAAGCAGTGTTACCATATGCAGAGGGGACATGCACGGTAGTCACGCATACAACATAGAACACAAGTACTCTTCCGTTACAACAGACAGGCATGGGATGGGGGTAAGAGACGTTGCTCCACCAGCTTCCTGTGGCCACACCAAGGCTTAAATACTTCCTGTGGCCAATCAGGAAGCTGGGAGGCAGGACTAAGGTAACTGGCTACAGCTGGGAAGGGGCATGACACACAGGGAGCAAGCACACAAAGGAAATAGAAGGGGGACAATCCAACACCCTCACAAGCCCACCAGGTGGTGCAGGGTGCTGGACAGGCTCTCCAGCACCCCAGGTGCTATGGGTTCAAGGCTGGGCCATGACATATTGTCATGATTGTGCATGAACAATCGCCAAAAATTATGTAACCAAAGTACTGAAATGACCAAACAGCCTAAATAGTAGTCTGGGGGTGCTCCTCGACTCCCAGATCCGCCTGGATGTCCAGGTGGTGGCTATGGCGAAGAGCGCATTTCGTCAATTACATCTGGTACAACGGCTTTGGCCATACGGTCAGACACGGACCTTGCCACTATCGTTCATGCTTGTATTACCTCAATATTGGATTACTGTAACGCACTATACATGGGACTACCCTTGGTGATGGTCCAGAGACTGTTTTATGGTTATTAGCCACTCCAAGATGTGAAAGCACGAGGGGACGTCATAAAAACAGGAGAAAAATAAATAAATAAATAAATAAATAAATATTTGATCTGAAAAACTATAAAAACTTGAAAAAATAAATTAAAACAGAATACCTGAAAGTAAACCCAGATATGCAAGTATCTGTTACAGCCGTGGATGTTATTTGGATACTTGAAGAGTTACCCCAAAACATGAATAATGCCTGTGAAAAGGTTATCATCCGCCCTACACCTTGCACTCGGGAAGCTCTAACTGAACACTTGAAAAGTCTTGCAGTCTGTTTAGGGCAAGGGCAGAGGTGAAGGTGATGAACAGACAGATCTCACTGTCACTCATCAACCAGCAACATGAGTAGTAAATAGAGTTAAGGATGAAAAACAACACAAAAACCTATCTATGGGTTCTTCAATCTGTCATTTGTGTCTCCAACACTTGCAGTGACTCAAATGCTTTATCATAGTCTCCTATTTGGAAGAGCATACACAGAGCCACAAATACAATTACATACACTGGAGGGAGTGATGGTTAGTCAATCAATTTCTTCATTAAAAATGGAGATGCATTGCTATCCAGGGGCGGGGGTGAAGAAATGTATATAAAACCTGCACAGCCTATACAACACTTGGAGCTTTGGGGAAATGTGAGAAATGCTAGTAGAATTATATACTTTAATTAGGCACTCTTTATAATACCTAGGATTTTCATACAGGGCCAAAGAATAGCAAACATGATGGGCAGCGTATGCCATCTGTCAGCGCAATGCCCAGCCAGGCGGCGGGTGCACATATGTGCATGTGCCCCCTGTGCTCAGCAAGCCGTGCGGGGCAATAGCGTGCCCCAACCGATGCGACTTCCCAGCCCTCACATCCCGGGGGATGGAGCAGGCACAGCTCCTGCTCCATCCCTCAGGCTGTGGTGGTGGTGGGGCTCAGGGAGTCACACTGGAAGGGGTGCGCCTGCGTCATGGCCCCATGGGACGCATGCCTGCCTGTGCGTCAATATACGTACACTGTGCCAGGCATAGGTGCAGTTAACAGGCTGCTGGATTTCACCCTAAGTGTGAAATGTAGGAAATGCATAAAACATCTAGGTAATGTCTAGATTGCCTGCAGATCAACACTTTGGCATTGGATATACTACCTACTACTCCTAAACATTTCCTAATTCTAAATGTTAGACACAACGTAGAAGGAGTCTTCATTACATTTGTTGCTCGATGTTAGTTGGGTATTTCTATACAATACAATACTATAATTCAGAAACATCCTTAGGCAGCTACTTTGACATTTTGGCATTGCAGATACTACTAAGACAATCTACAGAATGCCTAATTGTTGCCTTTAATTATATCTATATAATACACAGACACAGACACAGACACAGACACAAACACATTTTGCATAAAACTGTCAGAAAGAGGAATTGTCAAAACGACAATTGAAATAAATTCTGGGTAGGATTTTCAAATATTCTTAGTACTGGCCTTGCTCTGCTCCTATTTGAATTGCTAGCAAAACTCTTTTAATGGGATCAGAACTGGGCTGGTACTGAAAACCCCAACCTCTAAGTACAGCTCCCATGCACAAATGAATTAGGAAGTCAGGCTAGGCAGTGGGACTAGCAATGGGGAATGACTATTCATGCTGGATTCTGATAGCTCTACCAACTGTTTTGGGTGACATGAAATTCATTTATAGTCTAGAAATGAAAGAAGTTGTGGCAGTCATGTTGGTGCCAAAAGTACTACATGGAGACAAAATAATGCATACAATATTTTTTTATTGGACCCTCACCAATAGACGCTGGTCTAATAAAAGATATCTGAACAACTTTGTCTCCATAAGATTCATTGGAAGAATCAGGGATGTAAATATTTCTTGCTAACTTTTGCATTTCAAAAGTGGATGAAGCTTAAATTGTGTTTGTGCAAATGGGTGTTTTCAAACGTGATGCGACCACGGGTGGCCATGCTTACCCTGGTATGGCCACCCATGGTGGTGTCATGTTTGTCCCCACCAGAAAGATGTTTGCTGCGGGTGAGAACAAACATACCCCGGACCGTAGCAGGATTAACTCCGAGTTGTGCACTGGGTTCCCTGCCAGCACACATCCTGGAGTTAGTCCTGCCACGGTCCGGGGAAGCCATCTGTGGACCATAGCAGACTACCTAACTCCATCTGGTGGTCGGAGCTTTTCTGGGTGGGTGCGGTGGCCTCATAGGCCTCCCCCCAGCCCCGGCTGCCATTACATTTGTTCAGCGGTGGGGCCAGATCCTGTCCTGGGTGAGAGCTCTCACCCCAGGCAGGATCAGTGCATGGCAGTGGCTAGCGACATCATGTATGAAAATACCCAATGTACGATTGGATGTTTGACACTTGTAGTAAGGTGTGGTTGCACAGATACAGTGAAACACTCTAAAATGCCCTGACTCAATTATTTTCTCTAGAAAACTTAGCCAAACTTAGGCCTGTACATTTGTGAAAGGGAAGACTCAGGGGATTTGGAAGACACCCCTGTGCCACATAACAGATTGATTCCACTAGGCCAATTAATTGTAAATAATTATTAGAGCTGAAATGAATAGTAGACTTTTTATTCTTGGATATTATTCACATTTTTGGATAGCTCCTTTCAGTTTGAATACCAATGTATCTGAAACAAAATACTCCCCCAATGAATAAATGAATTTTGCTTCTGTTGTGAGTACTTATTTAAATAGTATACCAATTAGTGCTGAAATGAATAATGGGTTTTGCCTTCACAAATATTTTTTTGCATTTGTGGATAGTTATCCAAATATCTAAACAATAGCCACTAACAAAATGGACATTTACATATCTATTTGTTTAAGTTGTTCATCTGCTTATTTAGAAATTCAATTATTTGGTTACTTCATTTTGGCTACTGTGCATTTACAAGAGTGTGCATTGTACCAAAAGTAACTGAATAAACGAACAACTGAACTGAACTATCCAACCGAACTGAACTTTAGAAAACAATGCTTTGATTACTAGAAGCCAGCATGGGTTTGTCAAGAACAAGTCAAGCCAGAATAATCTTATTTTCTTTTTTGATCGAGTTACTAGTTTGGTAGATCATGGGCATGCTGTGGATGGAGTATATCTCGATTGCAGCAAAGTATTTGACAAAGTCCCCCAGGATATCCTTCTTGAGAAGCTGGTAAAATATGGGCTAGATGATATTACTGTTAGGTGCATTTACAGCTGGTTGAAGAACCATACCCAAAGAGTCCTCATAAATGGCTCCCTATCAATCTGGAGGGAGGTATCGAGTGGGGTACCTCAGGGCTTGGTACTGGGCCCTGTACTGTTCAACATCTTTATTAATAACTTGGATGAATGATTAGAGGGGATGCTTATCAAATTTTCAGATGACACAAAACTGGGAAGGATAGCTACCACCTTAGAAGATGGAAACAAGTTTCAAAATGATCTTGACAGGTTGGAAAACGGGGCCAAAACTAACAGAATGAAATTCAACAGAGACAAATGTGAAGTCCTGCATTTAGGTAATAAAAATCAAATACACAAGTATAGGATGGGTGATACCTGGCTTGGCAGAAGTACATATGAAAAGGATCTAGGGGCTGTAGTTGATCACAAGCTGTATATGAGTCAGCAGTGTGATGCAGCTGCTAAAAAGGCTAATGCAATTTTAGGCTGCATTAACAGAAGCATAGGCCACTTTTATACGAGGCGCTTAGAAGCGCCTCCAGAGCCACACATTCAAGAAGAAAGCCGCGCGGGGAGCGTTTACATGCTCCCCACGCTACCAGAAGTGATGTGTCACCCATTCTCTTCAGTGGTGGTGGCTGCAGACGGGAGGCTTTCAAAGACTGCTTCTTCCTCCTCCAATCGCTGCAGGTGAGAGGCCCCATCCCCTGGGAGGGAACAGACAAGGCAGCCGCCCCACCCCCAGAGCCCCTCTGAGCCCAGCAGCCATCGCTGCCAGCGCCCTGCCCCCACCTGAGACTGCTTCTCCCTCCTCCAATCGCTGCAGGTGAGAGGCCCCACCCCCTGGGAGGGAACAGACAAGGCAGCCGCCCCACCCCCAGAGCCCCTCTGAGCCCAGCAGCCATCGCTGCCAGCGCCCTGCCCCCACCTGAGACTGCTTCTCCCTCCTCCAATCGCTGCAGGTGAGAGGCCCCACCCCCTGGGAGGGAACAGACAAGGCAGCCGCCCCGCCCCCAGAGCACCCTCTCCAATCCGGCTTCCGCCCCCTCCACTCTACTGAAACTGCACTGGCCAAGATCACCAATCATCTACTTGTCACTAAATCTAAGCACCACTACTCCATTCTTGTCCTCTTTGATCTCTCTGCTGCCTCTGACACTGTCGACCACTCGCTCCTCTTGGACTCGCTTTACTCTTTGGGCTTCCGCGGCTCTGTCCTTGACTGGTTCTCCTCCTACCTCTCTGACCTCTCCTTTAATGTCTCCCTCCCTGAGCCGACCTCCCCCTCCCTTCCCCTTTCAGTTGGGGTCCCCCAAGGTTCTGTCCTTGGCCCTCTCCTCTGCTCTATCTACACCCTGTCCCTTGGCAAAATTATTGCCTTCCACGGATTCCAATACCATCTCTATGCTGATGACATCCAACTCTATCTCTCTACCCCCTCTCTCTCCTCGTCTATCCACTCACGCCTCATCGACTGCCTCTCTGATATCTCCGCCTGGATGTCCCGACGTCAACTCAAGCTAAACATGGCCAAAACCGAACTCCTCAGTTTTCCTCCCTCCCCTTCCTCTCCCTCTAACCTGACCATCTGCATCAATGGGGTCACCATCCATCCTGTTCTCCAATCCCGCAGCTTGGGTTTTATCTTTGACACACACCTCTCTTTTAAACCTTACATTGACTCTCTGGCCAAATCCTGCCTATTTGCTCTCCACAACATTGCCTGCATCCACCCCTTTCTATCTATCCCCTCGGCCAAAATCCTTGTTCATGCCATGGTTATCTCTCGCCTCAATTATTGCAACCTCCTCCTTGCTGGCCTCCCTTGCTCTCACCTGTCCCCCCTTATCGCAATCCAAAACTCCGCTGCCAAGGTCATTCTCTCTGCCCATCGCTTTGACCATGTGCAGCCTCTCCTCTTCTCCCTTCGCTGACTCACCCTTCCTGAATGTATCCTGTTTAAACTCCTGGTTTTCACATTCAAATCGCTCCACAACCAAGCTCCCCCTTACCTCTCAGACCTAATTTCCCTACGCACTCCTGCATGCGCTCTCCACTCTTCCTCTGCCCCTCCCTCACTCTCCCTTGTTTCTCCTGCTCACCTAACCGCCTTCGACCCTTCTCCCTCGCTGCCCCCCATGCCTGGAACTCCCTCCCTGCCCACATCTGCCTTGCCTCCTCCGTCCGCTCCTTCAAATCCCTCCTCAAGACCCACCTTTTCCTTGCTGCCTTTCCCAATGCCTGATAGTCTTTCCCCTTACTCTTACTGCCTGCCCTCCTCTGCTGACTGCTGCTACCAACCTCTTTGTAACCGAGCCAAGCAAACGCACCTGAGACTTCGCATCTGCTTGAATGTTTGTTTGTCTTCTCCCCTGTCTCTCCCACTGTCCCCTCTCCCTGTCTCCCCCTCTTTGTCTTTTAGATTGTAAGCCACAGACAGGGACCATGTCTATTTCTATGTTCTGTACAGCACCAGGTCACACGACTGGTGCTATATAAATGTCTAAAATAATAAATAATAAATAAAGAGGCATGTTCTATAGACCTGAAAATTGAGGTCTATAGAACGTTCCTCTTTGAAAGTCCCGCATCTGCAGCAGCCACCGCTGAAGGGAACAGGCGGTATGTCACATCCAGTAGTGCGGGGAGCATGTAAACACTCCCTGCCCAGCTTTCTTCTTGAATGTGGGACTCTGGGGGCGCTTCAAAGCATCTCGTGTAAAAGTGACCATAGTGTCCAGGTCATGAGAAGTAAGAGTTCCACTCTATTCTGCGCTGGTCAGACCTCACCTGGAGTACTGTGTCCAGTTCTGGGCACCGCATTTTAAGGACATTGACAAACTGGAACAGGTTCAGAGGAGAGTGATGAAGATGGTCAGGGGTCTGGAAACCAAGTCCTATGAGGAAAGTTTGAAGGAGCTGGGCATGTCTAGCCCGAAGAAGGGAAGACTAAGGAGACATGATAGCCATCATTAAATATCTGAAGGGCTGTCACATAGAAGATAGAGCAGACTTGTTCTCTGTTGCTCCTGAGAGTAAGACTGGAACCAATGGGATGAAATTAAAAGGAAGCAGATTTCGACTAAACATTAGGAAGAACTTTCTAATGGTAAGAGCTGTTCAACAGTGGAACAGACTGCCTAGGGCATTGGTGGGCTCTCCTTTGCTGGAGGTTTTCCAACAGAGGCTGGACGGCCATCTGTCAGGGATGCTGCAGCTATGGATTCCTGCATTGAGCAGGGGGTTGGACTAGATGACCTCTGAGGGACCTTCCAACTCTAAGATTCTATGATTCTATGATTCTAAATGGGTATCTGACAAAGATGGAACAAAACAGCGGTTAGTTTTCATTTTTGGCAGACACAATTCAAATCAATCAAAATTGTCAGCTCAACATTTGCCACAGATATTTTTTTCCAGCTGTAATCCGAATAGGCAAAGAATATTTGCGAATATAAAATTTGGTAATTGTGTCAGCTCTACTGACAATAAATGTGATTGCTTAGTTACTAACCATTTTCTATACTCTGCTGTTAAGGAATAAAGCTTACACTTAATCTGCAAAATAACACATCACAACATCTGTAAGGGAGCCCCAGAGCTGGCAACCCTGCTACCATCTCAGTGCCAGTTTAACAAAACAAATATTGACACAGCTTGTTTCATCTTGGTGGCTACTATTTTGATCCGCTTGGCCTATATCAGAGGGGGGAGTTGGGGAATTTCATTGCCTTCTGGGCTCATCTCTTTTCTATGATGCATGATTATTACAGTGAGATGCTGTTCAGAGAAGCCTCCTTTGGTTTGGGCTGCTTGGCAGCTGCTGGTGACTGCTGAACAGGCAGCAAAGCTTTCAACTTTTCATGTCCGCTGTGCCATGGCTAGGGAAAGATGCAGTGACAGAATGAAAATGACATCTTTAAGAGATGCCAAATCTGACTCCCCCAATGCTGGCTAAAGAGGCAAGGTTTCTCAGGCTCCCCTCTAAGGTCACAGCTGGTACCTCTATGAATTTACTTATGACACAGGAAGGAGGCAGGGATTCATAGAGAGACAGATGGTAAGTGGCAATGCTACTTGTACTAATGTGTGTGAGAGAAAAAGAGCTTTTTGGCATAGCCAGAGGTAAGAGTCTTCTCTGTCGGGTGTGGGGTAGGGAATGGATGCCAAGTTCTTTTAAAAAAAAAAAACCCTTCAGGAAAAATCAGACCCTACTCCTCCTTGCAGTCAGTGTGTATGCATCACACCAGTAGATTTGCAGAGATTCAGACATCAGTGCTTGGGGGAGATAAAAAAAAATACACACTCATCCATGACTACAGTTGTTTCCGCCTACCATGTGGATGGGTGAGAGAGAACCTCTTCAGGAAGACTGAAAGGGATAATGCTGAACCAAGAGGGCCTGAGGGAAGAAAGAATTCTGATTTTAAACATATGTATTAATCATGCCACAAAATAAAGATAACGCCAGGGAGCTGCAGACCAGAAGAGCCGAGCCAAAGGCTGTTCGTTTCAGATGTATTAATCCTGACTCAAATATGGATTGTGAGGGATGAGAACCTGGAACAGGACAGGACAGGAAGATTGGTCCAGCTGTTAAAGTGCAAAGCTGGTAAGGTTGAATACACAGGCTTCCTGTGTGACTTTGGGTACATCATCTAGGGTGCAATCTTCCACCATTAAAGTCAATGGCAAAACTCAAGAACCAATATTCAAAATTACTAAATTCATAACTTTGTTTATTTACTTACTTATTTACTTATTTATTTAACCTTCTCTCTCTCTCTCTCTCTCTCTCTCTCTCTCAACTCATAAAAAAGCAGTATAACATGTATAAAATACCCATAAAACAATGCAACCAACCCTATCCCTGCCTGCTACATGCCTGGCCAAATAAATTAGTCTTACATGGCCTTTGAAAGGGGCTCAGGATCAAGCTTTGGTGAACTTCCATTGGAAAGGAATTCTAGAGCTGTGGAACAACCACCATGAATGCTGACAGCTGCACCGCCTCATCCATCTAAAGGTGGCCTGCCAGTTGTGCAGGTGGACCAGAGGTAGGGCAGGTTGTCCCTGCTCTGGGGTAGTGTTACGGAACATCCAGGGACACCACCAGCAGAGCGTGCAGCCCAACTCCATGGCACTGGCCGGAGGCAGGCCTGCCATCCTTCTGCTTAGCAGATGGCCACTGCAGCCCTGCTCTCAGCTGCGGGTTGACCTGTCAATGCTGCAACTCTGTGGTGCGGGAGAGGGGTGTCATGCAGGTGTACTGTGGGCTATGGAAGTTGTTGGGTCCATTTAAGACAGGCCCAGGCAGGGCTGCAAATGGGCAGACACAGAGCACCCCCACGTCCATGTTAAAACACCCTCTGTGCCTGTGCCATATAGTCACAGTAAAATGGTGGAATTTTCAAGAGGGCACCCCCAGGTAACCTTAGGGATCACAATGGAATATAGGGAATGAGAGTCATTTAGCTATGTGGGACTCAAACTGTATGGGTTTTTTTATAGGTAAAAACCAACATTCTGAATTGTGCAAAGTTACTGGAATTCAGTGGAGGACTCTGTAACTCCCTCTCCCAGCATTTCCCAGATCCCCAATCCATTGCAATCCTCCTCCTATTTCACCCATCCAGCCCTTCTACCCCCATATTCTCATTCATTTATTTAGCTTAGCTTAGATAGATTTAGTGGTTATTTTTTGTTTTTATCCCTCCCTGTGTTTTATATATATATATATATATATATATAAAAACCGGTTCCCCCGATATCTGATATTACTGATTTTTGCAATACTGGATCTAAACCGGTAATCCAATAATACCAGTATCAGCCATACCAGATCTTTTTAATGTTACCGGGTACCGGATCTTTTGACTTGCAGAAGGTGGCAGTTTGGCACAGGTTTTTGTTATGCAGAGAGTTTGTTTTGACTTGTGTCCCTCCCTGCCCCCTCCCAGAGGTGCAAATAGTTACATTAGGCACCTTTTTTTTACCCTGCCTTGGATTGGTTGACTTTTTTGAAATAAAAAAATTAATCCAATCCTGAAGGTTTCCTATGGGGTATGGGCACTTGACTGGCTGCTGGGGCTGGCCAATAATCTTTGATTATTTTTTTTCTTTCTGGGGGACCTTCTGGAGCTTGTGCTTGGCCAGCCATTTTACAGCAGGCTTGGAGACTGGTAGGATCCACAGACTGCTGGAGGCGTGTGTGCATGAGACTGTTGGTAAGTTTGGGGTTCCCTCTTTGTTTGTGGGTTAAACCTTTACTAGTACAGGATCCCCTCGGTGCCCTTAGCAAGGGGGATGGGGAGGGTAGTATTTGGGTACCCCTAGACTCAGTGTTGGGATAGGGATAGCATGTGTGGGGGGTGATGGTAGCCTGCAGGACATGTGCTGTGGGGGCTGGGCAGCATGGTAGGAAAACTGGGCATGCCATGATGAGTTTCCGTTGGCACACGGGGTGGGGAATTGTGGCCTTGCCAACATGGTGTGTGGTTTTCTGTTCACTCTAACCTTGTCTTATTTTGGGGTGTGGGGGTGCCCACTGCCCTGCTTGTGCTTGCATGTGGTGGGTGGCTGTGGCTGATGTTTATTGGAAGCTTTGCCAGTGTGGGTTGGGGAGAAAGGTGGCTGGCTGTGTGCTTGCACATGCTTGCTGTGCTTGCTTGTGTTAACTTGGCTTGTGTGTACTGTTCAGGTTTGGGGCTGAGGGGGTTCCCTAGTTGTCAGGCCAGTGGTGGGGCCTGTGTGTGAGGTTTTTTTGCTGGGGCTTTTTTGAAGCTCAGTCAGTGGGGGATGGGGGAAAGCTGCCTGGCTGAGCCAGCTTGTATTGTGTTACCTTGGTTTGGTTGTGCCGGCATGTGTGTTCAGGTTTGGGGGTGTGGGGGTTCCCCAGTTGCCAGGCCAACCAGGCTCAGCCAGTGGGGGATGGGGGAAAGCTGCCTGGCTGGCTGTGCCCAATTGTGATGTGTTGTCTTGGCTAAGGCTTGGTTGTGCATGCATTCAGGTTTGGGGGTGGGGGGTTCCCCAGTTGCCAGGCCAGTGGTGGGGCCTCTGTGTGAGGTTTTTTTGCTGAGGCTTTGTTGAAGCTCAGCCAGTGGGGGAGGGGGGAAAGCTGCCTGGCCGTGCCCGCTTCACTTGGAGTCAAGTGCAGAGCTGTGTGCACTTGTGCACACCACAGTGCATTAAAATATTTTCTTTTTCTTTTTCATCCACCAGCCACTGGACTGTGTTGGACTGGACAGTTGGCAATGTTGGACGTCATGTGCGAGTAGCCGGCCATGGGTAAGTGAGTGTCGAGTGCATCACTCACTCACTTACACCACACCACAACCCTAGCAGCTCTACCCCACCTCTACCCCACCCCACTTACTCTACCCCATCCCCCTTGCCCTACCCCTCCTCTACCCCACCCCTAGCTCTAACCCCACTCACTATACCCCACCCCTACCTCTAACCCCACTCACTCTACCCCACCCCTAGCTCTAACCCCACTTGCTCTACCCGACTCCCTAGCTTGAACCCCACTCGCTCTACCCCACACCCCTTGCCCTACCACTCCTCTACCCCACCCCCTATCTTGAACCTCACTCACTCGACCCACCCCCTAGCTCAAACCCCACCAGTTTCCTCCACCAGTTAGCTATCCCCCACCAGTTTCCCCCACCAGTTAGCTAGCCCCCACCAGTTTCCCCCACCAGTTAGCTAGCCCCCACCAGTTCCCCCACCAGTTTCCTCCACCAGTTAGCTAGCCCCCACCAGTTTCCCCCACCAGTTAGCTAGCCCCCACCAGTTTCCCCCACCAGTTAGCTAGCCCCCACCAGTTCCCCCACCAGTTTCCTCCACCAGTTAGCTAGCCCCCACCCATTTCCCCCACCAGTTAGCTAGCCCCCCAGTTAGCTAGCCCCCACCAATTTCCCCTACGATTCCCCCCCCAGTTAGCTAGCCCCCACCAGTTTCCCCCACCAGTTAGCTAGCCCCCACCAGTTTCCCCCCAAGTTAGCTAGCCCCCACCAGTTTCCCCCACCAGTTAGCTAGCCCCCACCAATTAACACACAAACACACACACCTGTTGCCAGTGGTCCTTTCTTAGTGACACAGCTTAAAGATGAGCGGCTGTGGAACTAAGAAACCGAACATGAGTGGCAGTGCCAGAAGAAGCAAGAAGCCTCTTCCTCTTAGGCAGCTTACTCTGTCTGGCACAGGGCACTGGAGGTAAGGCCAAAAGTGGCCTCTTCCTCCAGCACACCAGCTTCAAGTGCACTCAAGATGAAAGTCTCTGGATGTACTTTGAAGCCGCCGCAGGCTGGGATGGGAGGAGGGTGCTTCCTCCTCCCGGTCACTGCCTAGCAGTAAGAAGGGTGCTCCTTCTTCCTCTGCTAGTGCAGTGGACCATCCACTGGCTACCTCCTCTGCTGATGCTCCTGCTCCTAGTGCGCAGCTGTCCTTTGTGCATGATCTCACACTCATTCGGTCACCTGCTTCCCCAGCGCTGTCCTCCTCTGACATGCAATCTAGCGCACCTGCAACCCCACCCTCTCCCCTTGCTGACACGCACACTAGCATGCCTGCACCTCCTCAGGCCCCGGCCTCTACACCCACACATGCTGCACCAGCTGCCACCACCCCTTCTGCAAATGTTGCACCGAGCACTGCCTTTGAGAGGTCTACTGCCAGTCATGCTGCTCCTGCCCTCCCAGGAACATGCACGAAGAAGATCACATCCTGGGTGTGGTCTCATTTTGACATCTGGGAGGAAGATCACTCAAAGGCAGTGTACGTGCACTGCTATTACAAGGTCAGTCGCGGTGGCTCTGATCCCATGAGATGGGGCACCACTGGCCTTAGAAGTCACTTGGAATGGCACCACGGGGACCTCTGTGATCCCAAGGAGTCCCCTTCCAAGCAACCACGCGGGGAGGTGGCAGTTGTAGAGGTTGTGGGCGATAGTTCCCCGGAGGAGAAGGAGCCCTCTTCCACTCCTGCTGCAACTGCTACAGCTGGGCCATCTCGTGACAGTGCCAAAACCATGCCCCTGGCTCCAGAAGAGGCAGAAGAAGAGCACTAGCCACTCAACCCAGTCCTCTACTTCCCTGTCATCGTCCTCCCAGCAGACTGTAACTGAGCTCTGGGAAAGGAGGCAGCCGTTAGCACTCAGACACCCCTGGGCTGTGGCCATCACCAAGGCAATCGCGGAAGTGATTGCCCTGGATGAGCGGCCGTTCAACCTTGTCGAGGGTGTTGGTTTCAAGTGACTTTTGAATTTGCTAGAGCCACGTTACAGTGTCCCTAGCCACAAAACCTTCTACTCGAAGGTTATCCCATCTCTGTATGGGAGAGTGAAGTCCCAGATCCTTGCAAAGTTCTCATATGCGGAGGGGGCTGTGGTACATTTTACCATGGACCTGTTGACTAGCCAGAGTGCGGTCCATGCGTATATGTCATTGACCGCACACTGGTGGCAGATGTCATCAGTTGCTGTCACCAGCACAGCGAGGAGCAGCAGCAGCAGCAGCACTGGAGGAGCAGTGACCTCTGGAAAGCCACGCTGGGCATTGCTACATGCCCAGGTGTTTGACAAAGATCACACAGCAGACAAAATCCTTGAGATGGTAGACACAATGCTGGGTAGGTGGACCCAGGCTGAGGGTTCTACTTTTGAGGTCAGTTACTTTGTAACCGATAATGCCCTGAATATGGTTGCGGCCATCAGTTGTGGTGGCCACTCCACATTAGTTGCGGTGCACACCTTCTGAATCTGGTGGTTCAGAATGCTGTCACTGGGACCCAGGCCATCAGTGTCATCCTTGGAACTGCCAGGAAGATTGCTGGTTTCTTCCACCGGTCAGTTTCAGCCAGCCAGGTGCTGCGAGAGAAGCAGGAGGAGTTGGGCTCCCCTCTTCACCGGCTGATTCAGGATGTTGTAACAAGGTGGAACTCCATCTTTTTCATGCTGCAATGACTCCTGGAGCAGAAGGAGCTGCTGCATGCCTTATGCTTGTCGCGGAGCATTGGGGCAACACCACTGTCCGGGGAGGAGTGGACAGCGGTGGAGCAGCTGATGCAGGTTCTGGAGTTGTTTCACATTGGCATGGTGGAGCTCAGCTCAGACCTTTCCAGTCTGTGCCAGGTGTTACCATTTTTCATGATCCTGCGGTGACGAATGCAAGTCTTTCTTTCTCGTGCTGACCTTTGTGAGTCTATGAGGGCGCTGACAGTGTCATTGGTTGATGGACTTAAAAGATGTTTTGACGTCTTGGTAGGAAGTCGACCACATTTCCTGGCAGTGCTACTCAACTCATGGGTTAAGAGGAAGATTGCTGCACTTATCATTCCCTTCATGACCTACAGGGATGAGCTCATCAATGAGGTGTGGCAGTATTGCCAAATGCAGTGATCCCCACAGCATGCGGCAAGTGCTACTGCTCCTACAGGGGTTGCAAGTGGGGCCAAGTCCGCCATGACTCTTTCAGGGCAGGGGGAATGGGTGGAGGAGGATGCAGGACCTACATGTGAGCCGGAGCAACAGGATATTGCAAACACATATGTTTCGCAATATCTTGCAGACCCCCCATGCCCTGTATCCACCGAACCCATGGTCTACTGGTCCTTGAAGATGCATGTGTGGCCCCTGCTTGCAAAGGTAGCAGTGCGATACATCTCATGTCCTCCTACGAGTATATCCTCGGAGTGGGTGTTCAGTGTGTCAGGAGACATCGTGACCCCACATCGCACCAAAATGGACCCAAAGACAGTGGAACAGTTGGTCTTTCTCAAGACTAACCTTCCCCTTCTTGGGTTCCTGGAGGGTGAAACCTTTGACTGGGGGACATGATGTGATGGCCCAGCCCCAGGGTATATCCTCTCCACCTACCTTCACTCCCCTGCAGCTGTGCACATTGGTCAGTGGTGTCATTGATGAGCTCAGAGCAGCAGGTGACCTTGGTTTGTGCAGCCAGCAACGCACCCGCAGCATGACAATATCCCGGTCCAACCACTCCACCAGGGAAAAGTAGTAGGAAAACTACTACTTATTCCCATATATTGCCGGGCTGCCAGCCAAATAGTTACCTCATCTGATCCCATTCCACCAGGAAGGGAAATGAGTCATTTATTGGGGCAAATACTTGCCAGCTCTCTGAGGAGCAGTTTCATGCATTCACTCTCATGCGCACACACACACTGGAGTGGTGCACCCCATCAGGGCTAATCCATTTCACTCCATCCTAGGAGCCTGGAATGGAATGGCCCAGCAGGGTCCTTCACTCTGACTGGCACACACACACACTGGAGTGGAGCGCCCCAGCAAGGACCTTCACTCTGGCACACGACGTGCCACAGTCACACACCACACACACTGTATACATTGGCCCTACATGTGTGGGGTGGCCACCCTGCCCCCTGGAAGACATGATGAGGGCTTTGGGAGGGTGGAATGTCTTCTCGGGGGCAGGGGCCACTCCCTAACAACACGGCCCAGCCCAGCCCCCTGTCCTGCAGCACCCTACCCATCTACCTCCCACTCTCTCTCTCTCACACACACACACACACTGGAGTGGAGCACCACAGCAGGGCTAATCCATTGCACTCCATGCTCGGAGCCTGGAATGGAATGGCCCAGCAGGGCCCTTCACTTGGACTGGCGCACACACACATTGGAGTGGAGTGCCCCAGCAGGGCTAATCCATTGCACTCCATCCTCGGAGCCTGGAATGGAACGCCCCAGCAGGGCCCTTCACTCAGTCATACACCGCACAACACAATACACATTGGCCCTACATGCATGGGGTGGCTGCCCCCGCCCCCTGGAAGAAGTGCAGAGGGCTTTGGGAGGGCGGAACATCTTCCGGGGGTGGGTCCCGCTCCCCAATGACACGGCACGGCCCATGGCCATTGGCACAGGCGCACAACCTCACTCTGCCAAAGCTCCAGTCCGGTCCCCCTCAGCCATCTGATGTGTCCCCACCACCATCACTGCACCTCCAGAAATGGTAGGACTCAAGTGTTGTTTGTTTAAAATAAAAATAATTCCATAGGCTTGAGTCCTTCTGTGTCAGAGGCTCCAGCACCCCAGCTATGGGACCTCATCTGGAATAGACTAGACCACAAAGGCAAAAGAAGAAGAATGCTACTGCCAGTCACCTCCAACTAGTGCACTGCATGATGCAATGGGGCCTTTTTTCATCAGCGGGTGTTTCTGATGAGCCTCTGAAGTCAAAAGGTCCCTGTGTGTCTGTAGCCTAGCCTGTGGATTTGAAATAAAAATCATTCCACACCCTGGAGTCTGACTGTGTCTGTCTAGAGGCTTCCAGTGATGACAATGGACTCAGGAATGGCAGATGAATAATTCAACATGTTACACTGCCAGCAGTGTACTGCATGATGCATTGCTGCCTTTTGACATCATTGGGTGTTCTGCAGCTCCTATGAAGTCATTAGGCATCTATGTGTCTGTAGCCTTGCCTAATGCCTACCAATGGAAAACAACTGGCATTCCAGAGGAGATTAAACCAAGAGCACTACGGTACATTAGGTGAGTGAGGACATGGAGGTTTGGATGGGGTTACTCTTGGGACAGGGTTACCCTCCATCCCATATGTGTGCATGCGTACAACACACACACACACACACACACACACTCCAAATTTGCCCTTCCACCATGTCTAGGACTAGGCCTTCGGGCTGAACCCTGTGACCCAGTGGAATCAGGTGTGAATGGAGAATAATTAACCACTGATCAGTTCTAGGACTAGGCCTTAGGGCTGAACCCTGTGACCCAGAGGAATTGGGTGTGAATTGAGATAACAGAACTGAGGTCTGGGCCTTAAACTGAGTTCAGCCACCCCAGGGTCATTGTAAAATGTCTCTGAACTCAAGGGGGCTCAGTGGAATCCCGTAACTCAGTAGGTGTGAATGAATTAAAGAACCTTTCCTTTTCCCTTCCATGAAAATGAGCCCTTATGTTAAGAGGACCCCTTAATAATCTTACCTGTGTGAGTGTACCTGTTTGAATTGAGAAATGGGGGTAGTGGTTCAAAGGATATTCCCAAAACCCCACCAAAAGGCACTCCAGCATTAAGAAGACTACTGGTGGCCAAGGAGGGAATGAAAATCAAGGATTCAGAGGTTCAGAAAAAAAGGTAGGCAATGGCAATGTGATATCTTTTGGGGGGGTTCTGGTTTTGGGGGGGAAAAACACGAACAGACAGTGCTGCAATGTTGTAAACTGAAACTCTGAACTGCGCTTGCTGGACTGCTGGTTTTGGCCCTGCAGTTGCTGTGATAGAATCGAGTCAACAGTGATTGATTTCTGAGTGGCAGTGCTGTGAAAAAAACCCTAGTATTGCTTAAAGAAAATGAAAAATATTAGTAGTGGCTGTTGGGGCTGGCCTGTGTGGGCTACTGGCTGGGCACAAAGTGTAGTCTAGTCTGTCTCTGTTACTGGCAGTTGCTGTGATAGTGATTGTATGATCTGATGATTTCTGAGTGGCAGCTCTGTGGAAAAAAACCCTATTGCTTAAAATACTATAGTAGTGGTGGTCCTTGGGGGCTAGTGGGGGCCGTGGGGGCTGTGGGCACAAAGTGTAGTGTACTACTGGGCTGGCAGTTCCTGTGATACTTTGTGTGTGATGGCCTGACAGTGACTTTGACTTCTGAGTGCTGTTGACAAAAAACCTCTTTTAATTTAAAGGAAAAAAAATAGTAGTGGACCATGGTGGCCGTGGGGGCTACTGGGGGCTGTGGGGGCTCCTGGGAACAAAGTATGGTCTGGTGGTACTGGTTGGTTAGCAGTTAGATTCACTTGTTGTGATTTTTTCTTGTCATTGAATCTCAATGTACAGGTAATTTCAGTTTTACTTTGGTCTCCCATTGATTTCAATGGGAAAAAATTCGGTACCGGTATACCAGTTTTAATCCAGTAATCCGGTATTCAGAGATCCGGTATCTGGTAAAACTGGCATCCGGTATTTCCCACCAAGTCCTACCTCTAATATATATATATATACTAAATCTATCTATCTATCTATCTATCTATCTATCTATCTATCTATATACTAAATCACTATATATATATATATACTAAATCACTAACGCTATCTCTATCACTAAGCTAACTCCTACAACTGTCTAATATCTCTAACCTCTCTCTCTCTCTCTCTCTCTCTCTATATATATATATATATATATATAGAGAGAGAGAGAGAGAGAGAGAGAGAGAGGTTAGAGATATTAGACAGTTGTAGGAGTTAGCTTAGTGATAGAGATAGCGTTAGTGATTTAGTATATATATATATAGAGAGAGAGAGAGAGAGAGAGAGAGAGGTTAGAGATATTAGACAGTTGTAGGAGTTAGCTTAGTGATAGAGATAGCATTAGTGATTTAGTTTTAGTGTTTGTTGGAGTAAGCCTGTGTACTTATTAGATAATCCATTTAGTTCATAGTATTTAGAATAGTTAATAGCAGTTAGATTTAGTGTAGATAGATAGATATAATATTAGATTTAAAATTTAAATTAAAAAACCCATATAAAAACAAAAAACCCAAATAAAATACCAAAAAAACCATATAAAACCAAATAAAATACCAAAAAAAACATATAAAAAACAAACAAAAAACCCCAGTTAAAAACATTTCCCGAATTGCCGAACCCCAACCGAATGGCCGAACTGAATGGCCGAACCCGAACCTGGCGAATGAACGGAACAGCCGAACAGAATGGACGAACCGAACGCAGCCGAACCGAACGGCCAAACCCAAACCGCGATCTGTTCGCCCATTCTTAATGGTTGCGAGGCTTGAACCTGTAAGAAGTGGTTGCAGTCTTCTCACTGGGTGGAGTTGGTGAAAGGTACCTTTGGCCACCACCACAACCTGATGTTCCAAGCACAGTTAAGGATGCAGATGTACCCTAAGGCTGCAAACCTGAGTAACCAAAGATGGATGAACCCAATCAGTGATGGGTGTCCCAACAGAACACCAGATCAATCAGCATCACTTCAGTGTTGTCTTTATGACTGGCATATTTGTTATTTCAGTTACTTTGCTATTTTTTAATTAGTGTTTTGATCACTTTGGTATTTTGGTTAAAGGTAGTACAACTGAAGTATCAAATATCAAAATACCAAGGTGATCAAAATATAGAACATGGATTACCAAAATAACTGAAATGTCAACTAAAATACCAAAATGAGTATTTGGAACTGCAGATGAAGCAGGAAGCTAATACAGCATCATATCTCTAGTCCTGAAATGAGCAATTGCCCTTCCCCCTGGGGCTTGTCTTTCCACCCATCCCCACGCTGATATGGTACTTACTGTCCTCTGAGAGCCTTGAAGGCCTAACGTTGCTGTGAGGGGGCCCTCCTGTCAGGCTTTCTCATGACAGTGTGCTGCAGAGGTCTGTACTCCACAACGCACATATGCAAAATGGCAGTTGCCCTTAACCAAAATGATGGCAGTGTCATTTTGTCCACCTCCATTTTGTTTAAGGTTGGCAGCCATTTGCTCATGCACAAAATGACCCCAGTGGCCATTTTTCACATGTGCGCTGTCGAGCAGGGAGCTCTGCAGTGATCCATGGTAAGGGAGCCTGTTGGGAGCCCCTCCACAGCAGCGATGGACCGCTAGACCTTCAATGAATCCTTCTGAGGCTGGTAAGTACCATACCATGGCCCCCAGGGGTGAGATTAGGGGGAAATCTGGATCCATAACTGTGGATCTGCAATTTGTGGACCACTGTTAAGGACTGGTTCAGATTAATCTGAATTGGTCTGTTATGGGCAGATATGGATTAATCTGAACCTGTAATTGACATCCCTAATCACGGGAGATTGCTGTAACCCACAAATTTCATGCACAACTAAAAACTCCCTATCTGTCAAAATGTAGGGCTTATTTACAAAACACCCTTGCCCTGTGTAAACTTGCCACTTATTCTTTAATCTGGGTTTGTCTTATCCAGTAGCAATGCATTCCGTTTCACACAGATGCAGATTTCCCTATAATTCTCTGGTCTCTCCCTATCTCTTCTCCCATGTGCAATTTTTCATATTGCCAAGGGCCTGGAGGGATCCCCTTGTGCTATCACTGAATATGATATTCAGGAAGTGGATGCCAGGATCCCATCTCTAAATGGCAGCAAAGAAAAGCAAGTGTGAGAGTTCAGACCAGGTTCCAGGACTTGAAAGTCAAGTCCAAGGGAGCAGACTAGAGGGTGGGCCTGAAGCTGGAGCATGGGAAAGTATTGGATGGTCAATCCAGGAGAGAGGGCTGACAGAAGCAGGAGTGAAGATGGGAGAAACTAGTACCTAGGTGCAGGTAGAAAATGTGGGCAAGGATCAATGGGCAGGGCAGGGCCCTAGCCAGACAAGCTTTGTCCCTGTCTTGACATAGAGATCTAAGGGTTGCTCCTGTCTGAGAAGTAAATATAGGAATACTTAGACAATTCAGAAGCAGGATCCTGCTGACCAATCAGGATCACAGGCAAATCAGCTCCAGAAGGGAAACTGGTCTATGCTGTTCCAGAACTGCAGTATCTCTGAGCTTCCAGTACAGTTATGTGGCAGTTGTATGGGAGTCAGAAGGACCAGACTTGCAGGTGCTAGGTGATTGGTCCTGAGTGGGTGTTTTTACACACACATTTCTCCTGCATGTTTGCTGTTACATCCTGAACTTTCTGTGTGTCTAAATCACTCACCCAGATCTTAAACATCCGGTTCTTTGAACTTCTGCATAGAACTTCTCTCAGAACATTTGTGTGTAAAAAGTTCTCCTGGTAAACTGCTTTGCTCCAGGCAGCTGTGGTCACTTGGTTTCCATGGAAGTCTGTCATGTCTACAGCTGTGGCTACTTTAGGCTTCCTCAGGTCAGTGTTTGTGTGAAGAATACATCCAGGAACTGCCTCAGGGCAGTATGTGTGTGAAAAATGCATCCGGAACTTATTTGTGAACTTGTAAACACAGAAGATTGAAAAATCCGGAACTTTAAGGTGTGTGTAAAAATGCCCAGTGTGTTTCTCCAAACTTAAAATGTATTTCATTGAACAAACAGGAAGTGGCTTTGGGTAGAGGAAGGAATCCCTGATCCAGGACTCTGGGTGATTTCAGACGTGACGATATCACAGTGAAACACGCTCAATTCCGCGTGGTGGCTGTGATAGCGTCACGTCTGTTGGGGGAAATGGATGTTTCTCCCCAGATGTTACCACAGCTGGGGATTGCATTAGACATGTGAGCAGCCGAAGTGGGGGAACCGGAGGCTGCCGCGTGTTGAATGCAATCCCATGCCGGGGTGAACCCCGGCGTCACGTCTGGTCGGGCGCCACGGCCCGGGATCACCGGCGGGACCCCGGGCCATGGCGAATCCGGCCCAACGCGGCAGCCTCATTGGCCCCGCCGCCCGCCCGTCTCCCCGGAGGGCAGGCGGCGGGAGCGTGGAGGGGGCGGGGCCGTGCGGCCACACGTTGTGCTGCGCGGCCCTGCCCCCTCCCAGTTTCCCCGCCGGGATCCCCCCGGCACGTCTGTTGCGGCGTGATGGGGTGACCCCGGTGGGGAATGACCAGGGTGATTTCGGTACGGGGCCAATGGGCCCCGTTACGTCTGAAATCACCCTCTGACTCTATGGTAGGAAACAGCAAACTCTATGGTAGGAAGTAACAAAAAACAATATCCTACTCTATGGTAGGCAAATAGCTTCCTACTCTATCAAAATGACAAATAGCTTCCTACTCTATGGTAGGAAGTGGTGAGGAATTAAAGATTGCTTTGGGTTAATAAATCACACAATACCATTGCTACATGCTAGAGTCACTCAGAGCCTGACAAACAAACCCTTTGCATATGGTGGCAGAGAATAAGGGATCCCCAAGGAGCAAAGGAAGTGGCAAATAAAAATCACAGAACACTCACAATGTGGATTTGTGCAACTACCCACTACTCTAAAAAGTGTTGTGTGAATGAACCCTTAAATTTGGAAATTAAACGCCTGCACTCAGACCTCTAGATATATATGATAGACTTAGGTCCTGGTTCAACAAGGTACTTAAACATGTTCTCACTTTCAAGATGTTAAAACATGCATGGATTAATGAGAATCCACACATATTTATAATGCAGGTCTGACCTTATGAACCTTGTACCAAGAGATAAAATCTTCTGGAAATGAAAGAAGTGGGTTTTTCATGGGATAAGTTTACAAGAGAGATGGTTCAAGGACATTTAGAGCAGAAATGAATAGAAGATTTTGTATTTCTGGATATTATTATTGAAACAATATCTGCAACTGAAATGGCTATTCACATATCTTCTTATTTTGGTTATTTCAGTTCAGATACATCTAGATAGTTTTGGAATTTTTGTCATTTCGGCATTTGTTGCTTTTTGAAATGAAGTAACTGAAATGACTGAACTGAAGTAACCAAAATAACCAAACATTAATATTAGAAATGAATATCTAGAGAGACCAAATATTTGCTTTGTGGATTCTGAATCAGAGCGGGCAAGTTTTATCAGACAGATACAGTATTCACCACATATATTTACTTCAGCTCAAGTCTTTACAACCTTTTCTGAAGTTGGTGATTTGCAAAGGGCCAGTGTAGCGCATATAATTTTTAGAGTGGCCCAAGGCACTTTTGTATTTAGTAGGGGTGGGACTATCAGTATCAGATTAATCCGGTAATACCAATAATGGCTGCTATTGGATTAATCCGATAATACTGATATACTGGTATCGGAATACCGGATTTTTCACATTGCTGGCATTATTGGATTTTTTACATCGCCACCATTTAACTATGGCCACAATGTAAAAAAACCCGGTAAAATTGGCCATGTTAAAAATCCGGTTTTCTGATACCGATAAATCCAGTATCAGGAGATCCGATACCAGTAAATCTGGTATCTGGTATTCCCTTTGGAGTCCCACCCCTAGTATTTAGTGAAAGCTTGCAGGTTGGATAAGGCTGAAGGCTCTTGGGGTGTGCTCTGGCCAGGAGGGGGATGGAACAGAAGAATTAAAGGAGCGCATTTAGGGGGAAGCATGGAGATGAGGCTGTGAGCAGAGATGGAGAGGTGCTGAGATGGGTGCTCAAGGGTAAGGGCCTGATCCATACATTGGAAAGGGGAAAAGGGCCATATAACAAAAAAACATGGGTCTGTGGACCTGAGGTTCCCCATTGCTGGGCATTCTCTGTGGCCGGGCCGCGCCTTTGGAACTCCCTTCTAGAGGAAGCTTGCCTGGCCCCTAGCCTGTTGACATTCCAGCGAAGTTGTAAAACCTGGCTGTTTGCCCAGGTCTTTGGGGAGGGTGGGAGGGTAGGGTGAGGGGTTTTATCTCCCCCACCTTACTTATTATTTATATTATTTAATACAGCTAGCCCTGTTTTAATACTTTATATGTTAATTATTATTGTATTGAGTATTTTAAATTGTTTTTATTGTATTTTTATTGTTGTGAGCCTCCCTGGGCTGCATTGCAGGAGGGGTGGGATATAAATTTATTAAATAAATAAAAATAAATAAATATGAATTGATAAGTCTGAAAATGGGATTCTCTTCTCATCTTCCTTCACATGCCTTTGCAAAGTGAGCCTGGTGCACAGATGAAATAACTAAAAGGTCATTCTCAGACGAACTTAGGGTTCACAATGGAGCATACTGGAAGAGGTGGACCTTAAGACATGTAGGACCCAGCCCATTCTGGGCTTTATGGTTCAGTACCAGCACCTTGAATTCTGCCTGGAACAAGGCTGTTGAAAGTAGGTGTGTGCAGAAGGCACATCATTCATTGTCATTTATAAAAAAACACTTCATTGGGAGGTGTGTGTGTGTGTGTGTGTAAATGACTTCTACTGTTTTATGTTTTGTTTTATTTTCTTTAAAATAAAATAATAATAATAATAATAATAATAATAATAATAATAATAAATTAATTAATTAAATAAATCACTGCATATGTGCAAAATGATCACCAGACCATTCTGTAAATGCACAGCCCTTTTCCAAAATGGCATTTGCAGGAAAAATGACACTTTTCCAAAATGACACTTTTTCATTTTGGAAAAGGGCAGCCTGTATATGCATATGTAAAATGGCCACTGCGCATGTGTAGACTGGTGCTCTTTTCCAAAATGGTGCTGATTCTGTTGGTGCCATTTTGGGAAAATACGTGCATGCACGGAATGGCCCTTTTGACTATTTTTTGTATGTAGTACGGTTTTTATTTTTTATTTTTTAATTTAATAACAAAAATGGATGATTTTTTCTTTGTTTTTGTCCATTTTCATAACTTTTATAATCCATTTCATATTTTAATTACTAAAACAATGAAAATGCATTGCAGACCCCTACTTGGAAGCCAGTGCAGATTCTAAAGCATTGGTACAAGGTGTGCTATGTGACCCACCCCCGCCAGAAGGCTGGACATCATGTTCTGCATCAGCTTCAGCTTCAGCCTAGAGTCATCCAGGGCAGCCCCATGTAGAATGCACTTTAGTCATCTAGACTCAAAGTTAAGAAGGCATATGGCCAATTAGATTCCAAAAGGGTCATGCCAGGTCCTACTTGGGTTCCCAACCCACTGTTTGAGAACCTGTGTCACAAGGCCCAGTTTGTATTTGTATTAAAAACCCAGAGATTATTCCCACCAGATGAGGCCTCCAGCCCTAAAAGGCTTAGAATTGTTTGAAAGACCTTGCTAGTGTCCCTATACTATAGTCCCATTGCCAAGGATGCCCTGAGTTTCCTACAGGCATGAATTTCCAAAAATACTCAGAACATGAGCACTCTCAGTTTTCTATGAAGCTTTAGACTTTTATCCTTGTTTCCAGGATGTGCTGCTTTTTTTGGACCATTTTCAGCAGTTATTTATTTATTTATTTTTATTTATTTATTTTAGGCACGGGCATTTCGCCATGACTGACATACAGGGGAAAAACATAAACAAACAAACATTTGTATTTTGACCATTTTCAGCAAATGACAGTGACAATTGCCAGGTTCTCGTACAATAACATGCCCTAAAATAAAGCTGCTTTAGACAGCATAGAAAGAAAAAAATAAATAATGCCAAGCTGAATCGGCACTCATTACTTGTCGTTGTTTCATATCTTTAAATGATTCGGGTAAATCGATAAAGCCCAGCAAAAGTGGCTGTTGTCTGCTGATTTCTAGCTCTAGTCACTGGCATCCAGTCTTTAGTGCACCACACACTTGCTGTGTAGCCATTAGATGAAAGCACTATCACCTGTCAAACAAACTGCTAGAACTGTGATAAATTAATGATCAAATGGTACAGTCTGATGTACAGTAGCAGTGCTGAGGCTAGTTACAACCAGGGCCGCGTGCTTTAAAAATGTAGCTGACATTAAAAAAAAATCAGCCATTAAAGAAAAATGTCACACAGCTTCTCAAAAAAATGTCTATTTAAAAAATGACCACATACTGATATTCCAGAGGTTTTTTTTTTAAAAAAAAAAAGAAAAGAAAAGAAAAGAAAGAAAGTTGTGGATGTTCCTGCAAACCCTTCCCATGTATTGTGCATTTTTCAAGGCAAGCAACAACACACAGCTAAGCAGAGGAAGCTTTTCCCCCCCCACAAGTAATATTGTGTGTACAAATCTGCACCTTAGAGGAATTCTCCAATGTGTCGTGGGCCTGACTCCCTTGTTTGCCAGGGAAATGTTCTGAGCTTTGGGCTTATTTTTATTTTTTTCAAACCCTCCGTAATGCTTTTGATTTTTGACATCACGGGTAAAATATTTCAAGTGAGCTGCGTATCACTTCTAAATATAAACAATACAAACTAAGCCTTTGCTTTTGAAGCATTTGACATCCTTTGAGCTTTGAATTTTGACTCCTAATAACTCTTGATGCTCGCTGCATTAATGTATAAAGTCCTTTTTTGTGAGCTTGCAATGGTTAGTCATGGCCCTCCTGCTAATGGTTCGTATGAGCTTAATTTATTCTTTTTAATATAAAATCTCATTACCTGAACATGACACCACCACTTCCATTTTATCTTTGATATAAGAACAGAGAGAAATCAAAATCAAACCCTTAAATAAAGTCTGTAATCATCCCTCACTTTCTCTTGCGTTTCAAATTTCTAAACAAAATTAAATAGAAATACCTTCCAGGGCACACTAAGAAATGGAAAGGGGGGAAAATAGAATTTTACTTTACAGAGAACTAACAAGGGACATAATTACTTACATAAGCAGAATATATTTTTCTTGATGATATTCTTTCACCATTATTTTGCTCCACTTCTGAAGATTGGGAACGGAAAAAAATGTGCCTATGTAAAAGCTAACCTTTTGAAATAAGCCCTGATCAAATACAATTGCCTAACCTTGATGTATTTAAGAGTATTTTTTTTCCTAAAGTTCAATTTCCATAAAGTGTAAAACTGACAAGTACCTTTTCTTTTTACAGTAATAATGGATTTTGATCCCAAAGAAATTAAAGATACAAAAATAATAATACACAAGCCAATGTAGATTGAGGACTTTTTGGAAAATGGGTTTAATAGAAAATTGGAGTGATGACTGTATTAGCACATGAAAGTGTGAGTTTCATTCGCTAATGTCATTTTTTTCATGTTGTTTTTGTTACATCTATGGCTTAAGCATTGGATTAAATTATGAATTTGGCAGGGATCAAACTCTATGATCTAATTATGTCTTGTGGTTTCCACCAAATCTTTTGAGGTGGCTTTCTGCAAAGATAAGGACTCTATCACAAGGAATATGTTTTCCATCCAAACCTAGATCCTAGATCCTTCCTGTAGGATCTTCAATCTCAGCCTACTTTTGTGTAAACCTTAAGCCAACAAATGTTAGTTTACATTCCTCTGGAAACTATATTTTAACTGTAAAATGTCAAGTACTCCCTCAGAAATCCTTAGCCTCTTGTAAAGATTTCACAAATTCCGTGCAGTGCCTTTTTCTCTGATAATAACAATAATCAATGTTGTGTACGTCTGGGGCTACCATGCTGTATCTGTTGCTGAGAATGTCAATTAGATTCAACAAGGAAATCACAGTGCAGAATTTGTGAGTTTCTGAAGCTTAATTTCCATGGGGCCCAACATGCTTCTGAGTAGCATGTTAGGTGCTCAGATGTAACTCCTGCTTTGACACGAAAGTAGGTTTCATAATCAAAAAAATACTTCAAACTCCTCATGCATTAGCAATGAACACAAAGACCCTGATCCTCCTCTCTTTCCATTTTAAATTTGGAGGAACCTCACTGGAAGTCAGTGGTGTAACCCAAGGTTGGAAAAGAGAATTAGGCCCACATATACACTTGGTACAAATACATTAAAGAAAGCTTGTTAAGGGAGCAAGACTATGTACACTGTCAAAATAAAAATGTAGATTTGTTATAATGATTCTGATGTATGTTATAATAATTACATGAAATAAGACTACAAAAAATAAGACCAACAATTAAAATTATTGTTTTAGGCAATTGGTTCCATCATGACACTTGTACTCTTGTTTATTTTTTCTGTGTTGCTAAATATTCTGTTTCACTTAATTAATCATATTCATGACATTTCTCACTCTGGATAAATGCATTGCTTCCATCTTAGGAAGACAGCTATAGCAAAAAAGAGACTATTTTGCCTTATTCAGAATCTTACCATGCAGGTACCTGACATTCATTTTGCATTTTTTCATAAAACCTGCAGCTGCAAGGCTTATCTGTAAGTCTTCTAGTTTATATAAATGGAAAAAGAAGCATCTCTCTAATTATCTACTTAAGTACAGTAATTTGTATGTGCTGAAATTCTGTAGCAGAGCAGGTAAAGGCAAATAGGATATAGTGTCAAAACAAAAGAAAAAAAAAACCAACAGGTTTTTAATGGATACTCTAGCAATGAAATGCCAAGAGATAAACACAGCAGATAAACAGAAAGCCAGCTTAAGTTATTGATTTGACAATTGCAGACAGAAGTTTTCTTTAAAAAAATTAGAAGTAATTAGTCTGGAATAATCCATTTATCTCTTCTGGAAGTGACTGAAACAAAGAGAAATTAGATAAAACAACATGCGGGAAACAACTAAGCGATAAGAGGAGTGCAATCAGATGATACTGAACAAGAATTAGGAAGACAGGGCAATAATACATAGTTCATTTGCTTATTGTAAGCTTTGATTCATTCCCTGTGGTAATTGTAAAATTTAATCATATCTGTATACTTACACAGTTCTGAAAAAGCACTATCATTACACATTGTTATCCCTGTAGGTTGGATGACAAATGCCTGGGGCAATATTACCATCAAAGACTGTGACATACGCAACATGGATCTTCTAATCTTCATACGGACGACAACTGTCACTTTTAAAGTGCATGGAAAATGAAGAGGATGCTGAGGAGAGCACTTTCTTGTTTCTAGAGGTGGTAGTTCTGAGGATGATTTACATCTATACAATATTTTAGATCTGTTCTAACCAAACCAAGGTAATTCACTTGAACAGCTTGTATAGATTTCTTAATGGTTAAAAAATGTTGTCCAGTGCTGGGAATAAGTATGTGATCCTTTGAGAACCCCCCTTCCATTCTCTTAGCTAATATATACACCTAATATACTGGATAGTTGATGTTTGAAAAATAGATCGATGTCTGAACTGAGGGTAGTTAACATACTGTCGGGACAAAAAGAGTCATGTTTCAAACTTTGTTTGCTTAATAGCAGCAAACATTTGATTTTTTAAGCTTGATGAATTAAATTTTAAAAAATCACTCTGTTGAATTATATTAAAATCTCTCCCCTGCTTTTTTAAAACTCATGTAATTTTATGTTTTATCCTTTGTCTAGTTCTTTTAGTTTCTCTGAGCTACTGTATATGGCACAGACGGTGGAGATCATCCACACCTGTAGTTTGAATAGACTTGTCACTTTAATGTAAAAAATATTTGATGATGTTGTTTTTTAAATATTGTTTTATTAATTTTATTGTTATGGTTATTGTAAGCCGCCCCGAGATGCCATAGGCATGAGGGGGCGACTTAAAAATATTTATAAATAAATAAATAAATAAATAAATAAATAAATGTCCACACAGGGAGTTTCCGTTAACATTTTTTCTCATTACAGCAAGAATCAGTTTTGTTATAAAAGCAGTCAGAACAAATTTGGCAAAGAAACTAGGATCTGACCAGTTAATAGACAGAAAAAAACAAGATACTGTATACTAGCTTAATCTTTTCTTAAACTCCACCTTCCTGTAAATCCATCGTAATATATTTACCAAAAAGGTTCTGTAGCAGGGAGCAGCATGAAAGGGCTGTGGTACCTTTAATTTTATTTATTTAATTTATTTATAAACTTTTACCCCGCCCCTCCTGCCATGCAGCTCGGGGCGGCTTACAACATTTTAAAATACAATAAAAACAATTAAAAACAATCATAAATATTATAATAATAATTAAACAGGGCTAGCAAACCAATCTAAAAACCACAAATAGGTGGGGGAACTAAAAACCCCACACCCTACCCACCCTCCCTCTCAAAGGCCTGGGCGAACAGCCAGGTCTTACAGTTTCGCCGGAATGTTAACAGGCATGGGGCCAGGCGAGCTTCCTCTGGAAGGGAGTTCCACAGCTGCGGTTCCACTACCGAGAATGCCCTCTCCATCGTGGCCCCCCGCTTAACACGGGGGACCTCCAGGAAGGCACCCCCGGC
Organism: Sphenodon punctatus; assembly: GCA_003113815.1. Lineage (NCBI taxonomy): Eukaryota > Metazoa > Chordata > Lepidosauria > Sphenodontia > Sphenodontidae > Sphenodon > Sphenodon punctatus. The sequence continues at coordinate 1,273,707 of QEPC01010816.1, read as the reverse complement.
AGACCGCAGGATCTGCTCTGGGGCGCGGAGGGTGAGGTGGTCCCTAAGGTATGAGGGGCCGAGACCGTGTAGGGCTTTATAAACCATCACCAGCACCTTGAACTTGGCTCGGCATGCTATCCGCAGCCAGTGCAGAGCTCGGAGCACCGGTGTAATATGCTCCCGGCGGCCCGTCCCCGTAAGAAGACGAGCCGCCGCATTCTGCACCAGCTGCAGCCTCCGAACCAAGAACAAGGGAAGCCCCACGTAGAGCGCGTTGCAGTAGTTGAGCCTCGAGGTGACAAAGGCATGGATGAGGGAGGCCAGTTCTGGGCCGGAGACAAACGGATGCAACCTACGTACTAGATATAGCTGGTGGAAGGCAGCCTTAGCGACTGCCTCCACCTGCCGCTCCAGACGCAGATCTGCGTCCAGTATCACCCCCAGACTCCGAACCTGCAGAGCTACAGGAGGGCGAACCCCCCCCAACCAGGGGGGCCACCACCCCCTTCGCTCTCCAGGGACCAGAGTCAGAGTGGGGCCAGAGCCACGCCCACTCTGCACTATAAAAGAGAGGAAGCAGGAAGTTGGAGACAGAAGCACTCTGGATCTCAGAAAGACAACATATCTGGAGCCCAAGACAGAGGGATCAGAGGCTGTGGAAGCTATGCTGGAGAGCTGAGGCCTGACTGAGAGCCTGGAAACAAGACAGAGGGACCACTGACCAGAGGCTGTGTGAGTTGTCATATGGACTGTGTAAGACTGGCCAAAGGATTGTTGCCTGGCTTAGAGAAGAGCCTTTGTTATGCCTAAGAATAAAGTATTAATGCTTATGCTAATTCCCAAGCGGAGTGACTGAGTTGTTGGTGTGGATCCTGTAAGCACTTACTACTGGAAAGCCCATGCCTGCTGCACGCTCATTCCCTGAAAAAGTCAGTGGTTCAAATAAAAATCATAATTTAAACATGTTTTTAGTATGAGTCTTCTAAAATAGTAGATGAACACCTTTTGCCAATGTAACCACATCATACTCCACAAACTGCTTTCTCCAAATTAGCCACATAGAAGGCAATAGAACTATTTGGGAGTAAGCAGCTTGAGGATTGTAGCATATAGGATACTGATGTCTTGATAGACAAGCCAACTGAAAACTCATCATATTTGTCTTCCACTCATTAAGAGGCAGACAACTATGAGAAATGTGGTCCTTGAACTAGTGTCCCTATCCAGCTTTTCCACACCACTGTTGCATCTTGGCCTTGCCCTGGGATTTCATTTTGGGGCCATTTGTTCCTCACATGCCACTCTCCCCACCTGCTGATTGGCTATGCGCCTTGTATTTAACTCTGCCCGGTAGAAACAAGAAGAACTATGCTCCTTCCTGTGCCTGCGGATGTTTTTAAAATGAGCAAGGCTTGAGGGAGGGGCTGGGTTCCGTGGCCATTGAGTGGCACAAGCTGCGGAGTGAGTGGGGAGCGATTCTAACGGGCAGCTCCCAGTGTGGCTACCATGGCAGGACATAGATCTCTTGAGTGCAAGTCCTCATCTGTGCTCCCTTCCCCTGAAAGCTCATTCCTTCACTGCTTGAGGGTAGTAACTGGATTCAGGGGCCCAATCAAGGAACTGAAAAGGGGCCAAATAAAACACAGGTGTGGGCAGGATTTGGTCAACAGGCCACAGGTTCTCCACTCCTGGCTTAGGGAATACATCCTTGCTGCTATCAGATAGTAATGGACCTGAGCCACTGCACATAATCCAGATCCCAAAGTGATAGGATCTGGGGTTTTAATATGATCCATTGTAGATAGAAGAGGCATCTTCAAAGTTTGTGGTGTTGCAAAGTATTGTGATAAAAGTGATCTTTTGCTATGTCCATCTTGCAAAGGGTGGGCCTTTTTTGACCCTTTTCAAATGGGCCAGTGGTGCGGGGGGGGGGATGGGTGGAGGCTACAGCGAGTGGGCAGTGTGTGGCTGGCCCGTTATATGGATGCCCACCCATCTCCATGCATGGAGCATCTGGTATTGGCGCCTGTTGCTCCGTGCGTGGGCGATGGGTGGAGCACGGGTGCATGCATCCACCACCACCACCCGCCACCACGGAGGTCGCAAGGACACCGTCCAGTTCTCCCCACATGGAGGGGAGGGGGGAAGGCGTCCATGCGAAAAGGGTCTTCCTTATTGCATGTCTTGGTGCTATTGCAATATACATACTGAATACTACATGCAGTTATAATTTTCCCTAGGGAATTCCTTGAAGCATTCGCCTGTGTTCTAATGTACTGGGAGATTACCATTGCCCCAAATTCTAGCAGAGCTCTTAACTAAACAGAATAGGAGCTTCCCTTGGAGCCCAAAGATTATGTATCAAAACTACAAGTCAAACCTGGAGGCATGGGAGCCCTATGTTTGTGCCAAAAGCTTGCATACTCTCACCAATAGAAGTTGGTCCAATAAACAGTACTATGGCCCTTTTTACACAGGCTGCAGTGTGTGTGTGTGCGCGCGCATGACAGTCTGTGTGTGTTGGATGGGGGGAGGGTGTAGACGCCGGTGCACACCCATCTATACGCATGGAGCAACTGCTGTTTTCGCTGGTTGCTCCGTGTGTGGGTGATGGTTGGCAGTAGGTGTGTATGCATGTTTGTGGGAGCACAACGCACCCCCCCACCTGCCTTGGATTTTATATGTGACTCTCACATGCATGAACAACCAGATCATGCATGAATAGAACACCCAGATTTCTCGGTGTTCATGCATGGGTGCTACTTGTGTAGAAAGGGCCTATATCATCTAGACCAGGGATGGGGAACCTTTTTCTTCTCAGGGGTCACTTGGAAAACCAGTACAAGTTCTGAGGGCCACACATAAGTTGGGGGAAGGAGTACTTAAGGGATGCACTTTGGAAGAGACGGGTCCAGATCATGCATCTGTGTCATGGATCTGTCCTCTAGCCTTGTGTGCATGCTTTCAGCTCTGCTCCCTTAGCCTGAGATCAGTTTTTCGGTGCTTGGAGGTAGGAACAGTATCCAGGAGCCAGATCCAGAAACTGGAAAAGGGCTGAGTAAAAACTAGCTGCAGGCTGCATTTGGCCCTGGACCTGAGGTTCCCCACCCCTGATCTAGACTACTTTCTCTATTTTGTCTATGGCAGCCAGACTCTCACTAGATTCAGAACTTTTGTGATATCTCTATTGTCACTATTTTGGTACCTATGCAGAAGCTTATCTCCTCGGGAAATCAGGCCCTTTGTGGTCCTCCCATTTGACTGATCATCACAGTCCAGCAAATAATTTTTGCATGAAAGCAGAAGTAATGAATTTCTTTTTTAAAAAAATATTGACTTGGCCAAATCCCATTCTCCCTTGCATCATTTATCTGAAGAGAGATGCCAAGCACATCTTGACTTCCATATGGCTAATTTATCGTGTAAGGATTCCCTGACTGGATACATGTTGATATCTTTTCAGAGAAAGTTAACAAAGATGATCAAAGGCATGGAATGATTTATATACAAGGAGAAGCTCAATAGGTTAGGGCTCTTCAGCTTAGAGAAGGGATAGAACAGCTATAAAAATATATGATTACAAAATCATGAGTGATGCAGAGCAGGTAAAGAGGGTATGGTGACTTATCCTTTCTCAAAATAATAGAACCAAGGGACATTCCATGAAACTATCTGGCAGTAGGTTCAAAATAAAGGAACACCCCCCCCCCCTCAACATTCAACTAAACTATGGAACTCGTTTTCAGAAAGTTTTGTGAAGGCCAAGAGCATAACTGGGTTAAAAAAAGAAAAGAAATCAAAATTAGCTAAATTCTTAGAGGATAGGTCTATGAATGGCTACTGTAGTTGGTAAGACCTCTCCCTATCAGAAAGTGGGAGTGGACACTACAGCAGGAAGTAGATCACTCCATTATGATAGAGATGCAGCGAGTAGCACCTTTGTCTATCTGTGGGTAATACTCACGTTTTGGGGCATCCTCAGTGGTGCCTGAAAATGAAGGTATTATTGGGGCATCCTGGGATGCCCCAGGATACCAATTCCGGCACCTATGGCTCCTTAAGCTGACTCACCGTATTGCTGAGCTGCTGGTCCTCCAGTCCAGGTGACTGCTCGCTGATCCTCCCCCATTGGCATGCTCCTCAGCTGAGAGAGGAACTTCCCTGCTCAGCCTTTTCTGGGGAGTGAGAAGGCCTCTTCTCACCTGTGTGCTGAGCAGTGTGCAGGCACAGGAGGAGCAGAAAGTAGGAAGCAACAACTGGACCAGAGGAGCAGCAACCCAGTGATGCAGTGAGTCAGCCTGGGAAATCGGGAGCCTATTAGGTCATGTTTGTGTACTAGTTGGTGCCTGAATGCAACTAGGGTGAGTAAGGCACCCAAGATTCAATGGGTCTGACGTTCTGGGTACATGGTTAGAGCTCTATATTATGACCTGTTATGCACTTCCCTGAAGCTGCTACTATTAAAGATGGGATGCTGGGTAAATGGACAATTGATCTGACTTAAGCTACTTTCCCATGAGACTTCTTGCACAGCGTTTGGCACCTTGGGAGAATGCACTAGTCAAATGACGCTCCACTCCCGTCTTGTGGGAAAAGTGGAAGTGTGGCTCTCCCGCCGGCATGCTAGTGCATCAGACAGAGTAGGATTTCACTACTCTGTCTGATATGCTAGCATGCCGGCGGGTGAGCCACACTTCTGCTTTTCCCACAAGACGGTAGCGGAGCGTCATTTGACTAGTGCATTCTCCCAAGGTGCCAAACGCTGTGCAAGGAGTTTCATGGGAAAGCAGCTCCAGTGCTGCACATTTTATGTTCTTATGACATGGTATCGTTCTGTTTTGTTTTTTTTACCAGCAGTTGAATCAGATTGTCATTAAAAACAACACAAAACTGAAAATATCATGTTAAACCTAAAACTTGTTTAGATATACAGGCTGAGGGATCTCTGTTAACAAAATAATTCAACATACTCCTGGGTTTGATGGTTATATAGCATTCAAGATCTTTCTTAGGAGGTACATCCCTATTTCTCTATCTCACCCATCCTTCATATCAAAGGTGGTTGCACAATTTCAGGCATGAAGTACAAAGAAAATCAGTGTGGCCTCAATGCCATGGATAGGACAGAAGTCGGTCACTCATAGGAGTGATGTTTGTTATTCATATAGTACTTAATTTGTTCAAATTGCTTTTCATTTTCTTAGTTTACCCTCACTTAACTCCTCATTTTCATTCCCATTCAGAGGAAACTGAGGTTGAGAGATGGGGTTTTAATAAACAATACAATAGACCCCTAAGAGTGGGTGTTGTATGAGTGTTCCACTCACCCACATGCTGTGTGTGTCAAACCTAATACACAATCAGGGTTGGAGGTGGGAGGTGGGGAGGAAATACCCTAAGGTGCAGCAGGAAAGCCAGATGCTTCCACTTTCCTCCCCTTCTCCTCAGACACTTTAGCAGCTAAGGTAGTTCATCTCCCTCTCTTGTGAGTCCAGTGCAGTCATTTCAAGGCAGAGGGGGTGGGGGGAAGGGAGGGATGCCACAAAGAGAGAGAACCGCTTCCTATCACAGCAACATTAGCTACAACCTGTTGCTCACTCCTCTCCAAACACATACCTAATAGACAGCATGCCAACAAGCAGGTACACATTGGCGAATGTTAGTCAGCATTAGCCCATAGGGCAGGCTCCACATTCTCTGAACCAATGCCGTGGGTGAGTGGTGGGTGATCCTGACCATCTAAGGGTGTTAACAAATGAGATACCTCCTTGGTGTCCAGGTTCAGTCCATGTGGTTCCCACTCAAATGTATAGCATGCAGATTCTAATAAAATGGCAGCCCACTGCATATATTTCTTGTGCATCGGTCAGGCATCCCCCACTCAGAAGTTTAGTGGGACAAGCCTAATATGTGGGCAAGTGTTCTTCCCCACCACGCTCCACCCACCAACCCCTGCTTCTCTGTATCCTGCCCCTATGATGACTCACAGCTGCAGCAAACCATGGGAAGAAGACGACACACCGGCTGTTTCCTTTTTCTGGATTATGACTCCAGGAGGTGGTCCAGCACCTGCTATCCTCAACCACCCATGGACTTTCATAGCTAGGTTTATACCCGCGTGCTTGGTGGCTGGAAATAACCTTTTGTTATGCACATAATGCTTTGAGTAAATTTATTGAGCAAATCACATACTTTGAGTGCCTTTAATGAAAAGTGAAAGTTAAATTTGAAATTGAAAGCAATCATCCTTTGCATGTTGTCACCACCCAGTTTCTCGCATCCATGGCAATGGTGACATACTGGAAGGCAGCAGCACACAATTTTATTCTGCTCTCACGGAGAGCAGAGTGCAAGAGGAGGGAGCACATGGCTGCAGCGCAGGGGAGTGGCAAAGCAGACGACACTGTGGCTAGTTTTATTTGAATTATTTTACTCAGTTTGTATTTCCTGACCTATCTGCAAGCTAGGACAGAGTTGGAAACCTGTAGCAGCTGCCTTTACTTTGTTGGCTACCTGGACTAATTTTGCCACCTGGACTTTCTGCTGGGGGTGTGTCCCTGACTGTTTTGCCAGGTGTTTGGTGTGGGAGATGGGGACTGGGATGTTTTTGGTTGTTTTTTTTCTTTGGCGCAAAAGGGACATATTCTTCCCAGGCCTTCCTGGGTTTTACTTGCTGTTTTTATGGTTTTAATTTGATATTTTGAATTGTATTTTTAATTTTGATATTTTATTTTATTTATATGTTGTGCACTGCCCTGAGCTGCCATTGGGCAGGAGGGGGTGGTATAAAAATAATGAAAATAAATGAAAATAAATAAAATCCCCAGTAAAATATGTGCCTCTTGTACTGCATCTTTAGAATTTTCTGCATTACTATAGAATTGAGACAGAAAACATCCCCACTCATGAGAGCGCTCTGCACTTCTCTGAGTGTCCAAACCTCATATAGGGCAACAAGCTCTCCTTCAGATGGTTCACGTTCCCTATACCCTGAGTTACTTGTTTCTAAACTAAGTTCTTTCACTCCCTCTCCCCTCACAAAGAAAAAAATCCTGATTTTAATCTCACAAAACACCCAAACGTTTGGGCTCTATTTCTCGGTATGCAGCTCTCCATTCACATGCCAATATCCCCACAACACTACATCAGACCAATCAAACAACCAAAAATTGAAGAAACACAACAATAAACATTAGGGCTGATCCCATGCCCCACGTGCACTGCTGTGCACATGCACGTACAACTGCACAGTTTGCAGTGGGCACTATAGGTCCCTTGCTGGGGGTGCATGTGGTTTGTGAGCTTGTCTGTGTGTGTTCTACATGTGCTCTGTGTGGTGCTCCTTGGGGCATGGGATAGGCCCCACTGACTCTGAAGCTGGATGGAAATCATTCTTTTCTGCAACTGTACACCATGTAATAGGGTTTACAAAAAGAAAATCCATACCGTATGAGCAGCATTATACCTGTCCCTTGCTCAATGTATACGCATGCGTGCCTTTGACTCCCCTTCTGGATGTACAGGGCAGAGGGGAATAGAGAAAATCTGTTGTACAGAGTCTGACATGTTCAAATGTAGCCCCCCAGGAGACCAGGAAGGGGTGGGGACTGCTAAACCTGTTTAGCACCCCCAGCTAAACAAGTCACTTGCCCTAAACATTATGGCTATCACAGAAGAAACTCCATCACTGATTCTGATGCAGGAGTACTTGTATACAGAGGTCTTCAAATCTGCATGCTTACGTTTAAATAGGACAGAGAATAACCAGAAAAGGGAATTTAGGCAATTGATCTCAAACAGGGATTACCACTTCAAAGATCAATATTTTTGCAAGGTATGCATGCATCTTTGTACAATACATACTGAAAGAGGCATACTCATTGTAAGGGTTATCTGGGATGTGGGGCAGATGTAGAGTGTGGGGGTGACAGGATTCAGGGCAGGCCTGGGAAACACAACAAGAGGCAAGGCTGAGGGTAAAGACTGAAGGCAAGACAAGAAAAAGAGGGGGACAAGGGAACAAGAGACAAGGGAAGTTAGGGGGAAGCAAGGACAAGGACTAAGAGCAGGACTGAGAGCAGGAAGGGGTTGGGGCAGAAACAAGGGCAAGACAGGAGCAGGACAAGACAAGGACTGAAAGCACAAGGTGGGGACAAGGCAGGAAAGAGACTAAGAGCAAAGCAGTTTCAGAACAATGAGAGAGTGTGCAGAACAAAGACAAGAAGCGTGATTCATCACATCCAGCTTCCTGTTGCTACCAGCCTGCCTTTTATGGCTCCTGGCAGCCAACCAGGAGGTGTGTCAAGGACAAGACAGACAGGAGATGGGGTGGCGTCAGGACAAGGAAGGGAGGAGACATGAGGGAAGCGGCTAGACCAGAGGAAGGCCAAGTCGGTGACCTCGCAGGTTGGCCTCCACTCCAGAAACCTAGAGGATGGGGGTCAAGGCCAGGGCCTGACACTCATATAAAGTAGAGCTCCAATGAGTAGCAGGTTCCATGTCTGGAAATGTTATTTGAATTTTTGGATACCACTGATTAATAGCCAAGTGAATATTCACACCAAAATTGATATTTGCATATGTGCACACATCCCTGGTTTGGGGGAGGGGTGGTGGCCATTTTGTTTTGGATATTTGATTATTCAATTGAAAATACAAAATAAAATGACTGAAAAACTGGAAACACCAGATTAACAGACCAGGAAACCCAAAATGACTATCCAAAGAAGCGGGAGTGAATAGTGATTTGTACCAGCTTTGTCAGAGCCATTCCAAAATAGGCAAATTCGACAAATATGGTATTCACCATGGGTTGGATATTCATTTCAGCTCTAGTCTCAACCATGAACTTGTCTTCCATTGTGAATTATCGTTTAGTGCACTGTTTTGCTCACCACACCACAGAACTACTGCACAGAAACAATGGAAATGCACAGTTCATTTCCTAAATCTCCACTGCAGTGTTCTGTCCAGATGCAAAAAGGTAACTTGATCCCAATTAATGAAAGTGACTAGGTCAGCCTGTCACCTCCCATGCTCTTTATGTGCTGTTCAGACATCTATGCGCTTATTAAAACCTCAGGCACTCTACATAAGCTCTGCCTTGAAACTAGTTGCCAGAGGCATCACTGCTCAGAACCTGTCTACAGGTTTCTTGGTTTCAGATCTGACATCATATAAATCTCTCTCATCCGTCTTGGCAGCACAGATCAGATGAAAAGCAGCCCCGTCCTCACAGAATAACACTCACAGAAAGGATTAAGGTGGGACAATAATAAACATTTCACTGGTGGTGGTGGTCACAAATGTATCTTACTGCTAACATGAACCATGGTTGCAAACTTCCCGCACATCACAAATCTCAATGATTATTTCTGTCCGCATCAGAACTGAGGGCTTTCTGATCATCCAACACTAATACATTTCTCTATTGCTTATAGAGCTTATTTTGTACTAATCTGACATCCAAAATGATTCATATCAAATCATATCTTGGATGAATTTCAATCTTCTCTTCTGTTTTTACATTGTTCATGAATAGGTCATGAGTTTTCAAAAAATAAAATAAAATAAAAACAAAAAAGTATTTCAGTATTATTTCTATTAAATATTCTTGTCCATGAGCAAGCCATTGGACATAACCAATATTCCAAAGTTCCAGATTGTGAGTCCCTTCAACTGAGTCCTCACTTCTTTAAATGCTGAGTCAGAGCGAGAAAGAGGGAAATGATGGCTATGTATTATAGAGTAGGAGGTCCTTTATCAACCCAAAGCTTGCACAGGACCTAGGGTCAAGTAGAGTACTCAAACAACTTAGAAAAAGAATTCACATTTTACATCAGCAGAACTGTCTTTTCATGAGGCTTAGCCCCCACTTAGGATTGCCAAAGCTCTAGATTTTGACTGGACACTCCTGGCATTTTGAAACTGGAGTCTACCGGCTGGTCCAAACCCAGAAATTTTGCAACCCTAACCCCAGTTGTTGACTATATTTCCACAATGGTAAAAGTGCTATTGTAACATCATTCATGAGGTGGGGAAGGTTGGGTCTTCACTGTCTCAATTTCCTGAGCCATTTTCCCCCTCCCTTCAAATTTAATTCACTCCTGCAGCAGCCACCAGATAAATCCCCTTCTCTAGCAAGTGTGGTGGCTATTTCCACCATCTCAGCAGCTGGTGCAGCAACAAGGGACTCTGATGCCTCTAGTGGCAGTGAAGGGTTGCTTCTAGGGCTTCTTTGTTCTATAAAATCCCCAACTCGCCTCTAACACAATCTGTAGAGATGGTGGGGGACTGTGTGCAGGGACAGCCTTGGAGTCAAATAGCCAGAAGTTGGGAGCACCAGGTTTGTTGCAGGGCATACAGAGAATGTCTTGGGCCCAAAATTTCTGAAAGACTGCCTCCTCTCCCTATGTTCCATTGTGATTTTGAAGGTCAGCTCAGAGCAGCTTTCTGTTAATTCCATCATGGTGCCAAGTGCTAGTGCATACCATAGAGCCAAAGTCTGCAGTGAAACTCTCTCAGGCCGTTTTTAGACGAGCGCGGCGGCGCCCGCGCTTGTTTCTTTAAAAAGCCGGCAGCTCGTTCTACAGAACGAGCTGCCGGCTTTTTTGGAAACAAGCGCGGGCGCCGCCGCGCTCGTCTAAAAACGGCCTCAGTGTCTGTCCGTGGCTCTTGAACTCCCTTCCTGTGGCAGTTTGCCAAAACAAAAGGCTGAACATCTTTTGGAGGTTGTGTAAGACCTTCCGATTTGGCCAGGCATTTGGGGCTAGAGGGTGGTCTTTTAGTGGGGGTATACATATATATATTGTGCTTTGGTTGTGGTTGCAACAAGGGCCAGCCTTGCCACAGAGTGACCTGGGGTAATTGCCCCGTGCCCTATGGTTTGTCTCCAATTCTGGGGGCCCCACAGCACCCCACATTTTAATTATGGCAGCAGTGCAGAGCTGGGGCTCCCAGACAGGCCCCAAATTGGAACACTATTAAGGCCCCACGGAGCTCCAGAGTCGTCCTCCACTCCTGCGGCCATTCCATGTGACCCCAGCCTCATTCTTGGCTGACTTCCTGGCGCTTTTAAACGAGGGGCGCTGAAGCACCTCCTGAATGCTGTGTTAAAGCAAAGCCGCCGGTAGTGACGTTCTCCCCGTTGCCGCCGCTGGCGGCTGGTGACACGGGGCTTTGGAGCAGCGTGTTCTTAAGACTTCAATTTTCAGGCTTTCAGAATGCACATCTCCAAAGTCCCATGTTGCCAGCCGCCGCTGCCCCCGGCAACGGGGAGAATGTCACTTCCGGCAGCTTTGCTTTAACGTGGCGTTCAGGAGGCGCTTCAGTGCCCCTCGTTTAAAAGCGGTGTAAGTGCTCATACAGCAGCAGTAGCGAGGAGGTGTCCCACAATAGCACTGGGTGGGGATACCCAGGAGAGGAGCAACGTGTACTGGGAGAGACTCGGGAATCAACGTACAGTCCCTAGGCAACATAGGTCCTTTAAAAATGGGTCGTGCTGGTGGGCGGGGTGGGGGGGAAGGCTGGTGTATGCGCTGGTGCGGGAGAGGTGGGGGGGCGGGTGCACACTGGTGCACACCCATCCTGGTTGCTCTGTGAATGGGTGATGGGTGGAGGTGGGTGGGCATGCATGTTTCACAGGAGCACGCAGATCCGCCCAGTCACTGGCCACCACCACTGTACACATGGGACTCACACACAAAGATCCCTGCGTGGGCATGCATGGGTGCTTCTCGTATAAAAAGGGCCATAGTAAATGCCCTCAGGGAGAGAGTTTTCCTGCCACCAGGTCCCTTTGCACCCCAGCTTCTATCCTGTGCATTCCTTTCCACCCCCTGCTCTCCCTTCCATCGTTAGCCTCTCTTGGTTCCTCTTTATCCTGCACCCCAGGTGCTGAGTGATCCTGCATGGAGCTGAACCCTGTCTTTAACTTGGGAGCTCAGCATGGCTCTTTGCTTTGCTGCACAGGAGGGGAGAAAACCTCTCCTTGCTGCCTAGATCCTGTGTTTGGAGGAGGAGTTGTGTATGTCATTTTCATTATTACAAGAATGATAATGACAAATGTCATTTTTGTTATCGTTATTGCAATAACAAAAATGACAATTGAGAATAACAACAACAATAATGAAAACAACAATATTGTTATTATTAGTGCTGTGGCAGTTGTGTTTTGGAGGGAAAATGTGGAGAAGGGAGCAGACATCTCAGAGCCCTAAACAGGGTGCAACTCTTGAACTATGCCTGTGTTGGGAGAGGCGAGCAGCTCAGCAATATCTGATGGATGTATCGCTGGCCAATGAGCAGTGCAAGCAGACCCCAGCAGCCTCATGGCACTCTGTGATTGCTCAATGCCTGCTGCCTCCCACAACCAATCAGTGGGGCTATGGGGGAGGGCACTGCAACCCTTTATAATGGGAAGGCCAGTTTTTTTCTCTCCGTTGTGTGAGAGCTCTGCTTGTCAGGTTGCATTTACAGAACTGTGGCGCTTGCACACAAAAAACCCTCCCTAGCCCTCATTGTAATATATATATATATATATATATATATATTGTCGTTAATAACAATAACAAAAATGACATTTTTAATAATGAAAACAATAACAAAAAACAAAAACATCGGGACCTGGTCCACACCCCTAAGGAGGAGGAAGATAACTTGATCCAGGGTAATTAGCTTAACACGATGCAAGAGGCTTAGGAGACAGTGGGTGAAATGGCTTTACACGATCCCTGAATAAACAAAAAACCTTCCACCCTTCCCTCTTTAGAAAGGCACCTCCCATTGCAAGTCTACATCTCACTATTGGTGAAGAAACGGGTTGTGTCTAACTGGAATGGGGGGATTTGATGAAAGGTGTGCTTTCAAAGTGTAAACAGCAGTATGCAGCCAAATCTCCCCTCCTTGCCCTAGTGGATGAGTGAGGCTTTCTGGGTGGTGAGCTAAGTGGAATGTTCTTCCTTTTTTTGTTTTTGTTTCACTCTCTGGATATTATTTCCTGACCAAACCCCCACCTCACTAATAGACATCATGTTTTCTTCCATAACAAGAAGCTAAAAATAAAGTTTTGAGTACATTAAAACGTATGTATGTATGATTGCTTGCATTTCTGCCAGTCTACAGATGTTGCTGATCTATTTTAATTGTTAGCTTTTCAGGGCAAGGCTCAGGTCTACAAGTGCTTAAATATCAGTAAAGACAATGATACCCTCGTGTTTGTCAGTGTGGGCTGCCTATATTTGTGTTAGTGTAGATGGGGAGAGATTTTCCACTACTCTCTTTCCCACAGGTGGAGACAAGGGGTGATTTTAGATGTGCCAGCCTCTGTTGTTGCCACGGTCCGGGATCCGTTTTGAATCCCGGACAGGAATCAGGTCAGCTGTCCTTTAGACGTGCCAGCCTGATTCCGCTTTGGGATCGGGGAGGGGGCGGGGCTGTGCAGCGTGATGTGCAGCCGCACAGCCCCGCCCCTCCACGCTCCCCCAGTCGCCTGTCCTCCTGGAGACGGACGGGCGCAGCGGCCAATCCTGCCGCTGCGCCCGATCCTGGATCATGGCTGGGACCATGCTCCAGACTCAGCAGAGGTAACAGACATTCCTCTCCACCGTTTCTGGACTGTGGTTCAGTTAACCACCATTCTGGAGGAGAGGCCAGCCTCCCCTCCGGAATGGTGGTTATTCAGATTCCCACTGAAGGTTCACTGGGGTGAACATCTGGGGGGGATCCCCTTTAGACGATATGGGCCCTCCTCCACCACAGGGGATTGACTGTGGTAAAAGGGAGGCCTTTAACATCTAAAGTCACCCAAGGTGGTTTGGATGATATCTTATTGGACCAACTGCTGTTGGTCCAGTAAACCACCTTGTCTCCATCTCTGGGTGTTTTTAGATGAGACGCAACCACGCAGATTCACCCATCAACCACCCACCCGACCACGCTTGACCCACACAACACCCACTCATGGGGCACCAGACAAAAAGCTGAAGTGCCTGTGTGGGGGAAGCCAAAAATGTGAATGGGGACAGGAGCCCTCACATCCCCTGCTCATATGAATGGGGATACCCACCCACACCAGTGGACAGTTCCACAGCCAGTCACCTCCCTGGTCTTGCCCACAGCCCTGCCAGGAGCTTTCTGTGGAGCTCTTCAAGAACACGCATCTGAAATACACCACCATGTTGGCTCAAAGTACAACAAATTCCCCTCCTGACACACATCAGAAGAGACAATGCCACGGGGGACAACAGCTCAGACAGCAGCATCCTGTGTGTCCCACTCAGTATGTGCCTGTTGGCCAGGATTGCCAGCGGCTGCACTGGTTCCTGTGATCTTGGGTAGGAAGGGGTTACTGGCTGCTGCAGCCATTTCCATGGCATCTGAGGCTATGTGTCAAGGCAGAGGACAGGCAGTTGGTGAGAATTGGGGTGGCAGTTGTTACTGGGTGGGGAAACGCCCACCCCTATAAATTGTGATGCACGCCTGGTCTGTGGTGGTGACAGTGTGTGGAGGCCAGGGGTGTAGCAAGACTGAGTGATGTCCATGGGGGAAATTAGTCTTGATTGGCCCTTTTTACACAGACAGGGGTGGGGGGGGGATGGGTGTTCTGGCACGGTAGGTGTAGGTGTCCCTTTACATGGACACACACCCATTTCTACCCACCTCCACCCACGGGGCCTCCTCTGGATTTCTGGAGGGCTTCTTGGGTGGAGGTGGGTGGGTGATAGGTGGGGTGGGTGTTCACTCAACAATTTGTGCCACCACACTTCCTACCCTGAAGTAATAACCCACCCTGAAGTAATAACTCTCAGTTGTGACTTTGTGAGTTGTGAAGTAATAACTCTCAGTTGTGAGTTTGTGATGTTCACACTGTGGAGGGGGAAATTAGTCTTGATTGACCCTTTTTTACATGGACAGGGTGGGTGGGGGGATGAGGGTTCTGGCACGGTGGGTGGAGGTGTGTGTGTGTCCCTTTACATGGACACACAGCCATCTCCACCCATGTCCACCCACGGGGCCTCCTCCGGTTTTCTGGAGGGCTTCTTGGGTGGAGGTGGGTGTTGCATGGGAGTGCACCCCCCCACCCATTCCACTCACTGTTCACATGGACAGACACTGAGAGAACACCCCCCCGCCAGCCGTTTACACGGATGACCGCCTCCGCACACCTGCCTGGTGTGGGGGAGGGGGAGCTATTTTCATAGTGTTCTAGTTCACATGCATGCATGTACTGTTTATTTTTAGGGATGGCAAATCAGAATCAGATTAAAATCAGAATCGGATTCCATTGCTTCAGATTTGAATCAGATTGGAACTGGAATTGGTTCGTATTCCTCTCCCACCATTGACTTCAATAAGAATTTTTTTCCCATTGAAGTCAATGGGAAACAGAACCGATTCATTTCAGTGGCAATGAAATGTGTATTGGTTCTTGCACCAGAATAAGATTAATTCAAAGAAATAAAAATTAAGTGTATCTTGGGATGAGGCTTTTGGGATGAGGTGTATCTTGGGATGAGGATGAGGTTCATCAGCATTGTATGAGTGCTTTATCTGCCCATTTCCCTGTATAAATCATCAAGAACAGTCATCTAACTGGGCTATTGTGGGACATGGAGAGAGATTGGGGGTCATGGTCGTGGGTGGTGGTGGTGGTGGGTGCATTTTATTTTTGCCCTGGGTCCTGTAAGTATGGGCCCCATTCTGAGGCCGGCCCTGGTTGCAACTTCCCCTGAGCAGGTGTAATCTGCCCTTATAGCCCAATAGGGCAGGCTATAAGTCTAAATAAATAAATAAACAATAGGTTTATTGTGTTGCACAATATTGGAGCAGTGTTGGAGATCTGCTCCTGGGTACCTGAAGTAGACAATTATTCTGTATACGTAGAGTACGTTTTCATTCTCCTCATTCAGAAAGCTATTGCATACAAACTGTGTGTGTTATAACAATGGAAGATATTCAACAGCAGCTACTCTGCTGAGCTAAGCAAATGGAAACTACCCTTTGATGCCAGGTTAGCATTTCCTTTGAGACACAAAATAAATTAATGGCACAGCAATCACTTTATCATCATAGCATTGTTACAGTTGCACATATTTTTCAAGTGTGTGCCTTTAAAATGAGCAGTAGAGAGTCAAACATCTGGTTCAGTCAGAGATGGTTCCTTCATTATTTATGTCAGGTATTATTTCACAGATGTGTAATACTTTTAGTTTTACAACCTGGAATAATCACAGCCTGGCATACAAAAGAAATAGCTTTCCTAATCACACTCCTCACCCAAACACGCCTCGATCTCCAAGATATGCACATGAAACATTTAAATTAAGAAATAACTCCAGGATGATAAAACCTATACTTAGGAGTGGTTTGTATTACCATTTATAACAGGCACATTTGCTCAGATCTTGGTTCACTTTAATAACTTTTCAATTCTTAAGCACAGCTGGAAGCCTAAAAATAGGCAACAGAAAATTGGCATGTTTTGCTTACGGTAATTGAAAGGATACCATGTTAATCCAACCAAGGTCAGATTAATGCAGTTTTGCAAGCCTTTGGATGAAAGAATGTACAGTATTTACTGTATATGCTCTGGCAACTCATGTAGTCATTTTATTTGGCATTAGCAATGGTAAATTCATATCAGGCCAATTTCTCCTAGTGCACGTCTGATCTGGATTAAACACTGCTTTTTCCCATACCATGAGGTCTAGTCTATGACCTTTTTTGCACAAGACGCACCCACGCATGCCCACGCAGGGATATGCATAGGCATGAGTGGGTGAGTCCCAGATGTATAGAGGAAGCAGTGGCGGCGGCAATGGCAGGTGGGTGTGCAACCGTGCTTGCATGCTCCTATGAAACATGCATGCCCACCAACTTTCACCTAATGGAGAAAGCAGCGACAACGTGCGTGGGAATGCATGGGGGATGAGTGTGCGCCTGTGTACACTTGCCTCCTCACCACCTCCGCACCAGTGTGCATGCCAACCTCCCTCCCTCCAGTGTGGCCCATTTAAAAAGGACCTAAGATTCTGGGTATTTTTAGACAAGCATCTCCCCACCCATCATGCATGTTGCAGGGCTGCATAGGGCACCAATGCATCCCTGTGTTCTTTCTCCCTACCCTCCACTGAATCCTTCCCTCCTCCCTGTATATATTCCATCCCTGACTCCCTTCCCCTGTTTTTGTATTTATTTAGAGTAGGATTAGATTGATATAGCTTTTATTTCAGTTTTTTACCCCTCCCTGTGTTGTTTGTTATGAGCTGTCTGTGTCCCCTCTCATCCCTGTGTATATATAGATAGATAGTTGTAGAAGTTAGGTTAGTTATAGAGATTCATATTAGATATTAGTATAGATAGATAGTTGTAGGAGTTAGGTTAGTTATAGAGATAGATAGAGATAATGTGTAGTGATTCAGTTTTAATATTTTTAGTGTGTTTGTAGGACTAGGCCTTTGTAGCTATTAGATAATATTCCATTTAGTTCCATAGGTTTTAGAATAGTTAATAGCAGTTAGAATTAGTGTAGATATATATATAATATAATCCAATTTTGAATAAATAAATACAAAAAATTTAAAAATATTTGTGTGCATTATTTATGTTTTAGAAATGGAGAAGGGAAGCAGTGTTAGCAGGAGACCCCCTTCCACGTGGGACTATTGGGGGGGTTGGTACCCCAATATACACCCGATTCTTACATTTAGGGGAATTAGCCGAATGAGTTGAACCTGGGTTCCCCGTGTTCCACAAGGATCTGTCAGAGGTATGGGGTGCGCTCCTGGTCAGCTGGACTATCCCACCCACCTCCCAGATACACAGACAACTGCTTGGATACGGAGGGGTTTTTTATTACAAAAGGGAGACACAGATACACACACCTACCCTCTCATGCACAAATACACACCCACGGGCCAATTCTTAGGTGCTATACAGTTTAAAATACCCAACCTCCTTTACACAGATATACCACCCACCCACGAACAATCCACCCCACTCCCAATCTGGTATTCTTCAGGGCTGGTGCACACTGCATTGGGGGAAGAGGAAGAAACAGGGAACAGAGAGAGAGAGATATGAAAGGTTACCTTGCTGAGCCTGTAGGTAGAGGGAGAGACAGGCAACCCTCAGATGGCAGGGGGGTGGGGTGAAGAGGTGGAGGGAGGGGATTAGGAACACAGACCAGTCTGGGAGAGGTGTCCATTAGTGGGGTCAGGAACTATTCTGCTCTTGGGGGTCGGGGTTTGGATTATTATAGGATGATGTGGCCAATATCCAGAAGCTTCCACTCTAGCCCCAGGACCCACCATCAGGGTTCTGGGGCCAAGTTACAGGCAGGGAGGGCTGTGGCCAATACCTAGAAGCTGCCACTCTAGCCCCAGGACCCAGCATCATAGGTCCAGGGGCCATCATTCCTCACACAGAGAGCCAGTTTTCCAAAGCATCAAGAAACAGCCACTCCAGCCCCAGAATCTGCTGCCAGGGTTCTGGGGCTAAGTTACAGGCAGGGAGGGCTGTGGCAAGTACCTAGAAGCTGCCACCTTAGCCCCAGCACCCACCGTCATGGGTCTGGGGCCATCATTCCTCACACAGAGAGCCAATTTTCCAAAGCATCAAGAAACAGCCATTCCAGCCACAGGACCCGCCGCCAGGGTTCTGGGGCCAAGTTACAGGCAGGGAGGGCTGTGGCCAATATGTACCTAGAAACTGCCACTCTAGCCCCAGGACCCACCGTCATGGGTCTGGGGCCATCATTCCTAGCATGGAGACGCTATCATTCCACCACATCAAGAAACAACCACTCCAGCCCCAGGCCCCGCCATCAGGAATTTGGGGCCAAGTTACTGGCAGGGAGGACTGTGGTCAATACCTAGAAGCTGTCACTCTAGTAGCCCCAGGACCCACTGTCATGGGCCTGGGGCCATCATTCCTCACATGGAGATGATGTCATTCCACCGCATCAAGAAACAGCCACTCCAGCCCCAGGATCCGCCGTCAGGGTTCTGGGGCCAAGTTACTGGCAGGGAGGGCTGTGGCCAATACCTTGAAGCTGCCACTCTAGCCCCAGGACCCACTGTCATGGATCTGGGACTATCATTCCTCGCACAGAGAGCCTTTTTCCGAACGCCCAAACCAAACATGACTGAACCCAATGGCCGAACCAAATGGGCGAACCCAAACTGCGATCTGTTCGCCCATCCCTAAGAAATAGCCCATCCTGGACCACAGGAGATCTGGACTTGAGGCTACCATGTTTGGCCACCCCATGGGACCCTCTCTGACACTAGGACCCAGGCCATGGGTCCTACTGGTCCTGCTTAAGGCATACCCTGGATGGAGGCTTTCAGGTATGGAAGAACTAGAGACAAGCTAGGTGGAATTCAGGTGGATGCAATAATAGGAAGCTTTTCTGAACCGCAGGGGCTTATGTTAAACATGCAACAAAAATTCCTGTCAAGGTTGAGATAGCCTAGCTACATGCCACAGGCGGTACCCACCTAATCCCTTTTTAAATTTCTCGTGAAGTAGCAACTAAAGCTACACTACATTTTTCCCTACTGAACCTGACAACCAAATAGAGCATAAGCAAGTAGTAATATCCATAACCCAAGTCTGTTACCAAATAAAACAAGGTTTATTTCCCCCCAGCTCTCTGAGGTAAGGTGAAATGCAGCTCTTTCTGCCTCACTGAACTTTGACAATGCTCCAGCGGGACGAATGGCAATGTGGAAAAGCAAGGTCAAAAAAGAAACTTGGAGGGGCGCAGCCTTTGCTGTTCTTCTTAGAAGTGTCTTCCTGCAACACACCTCCATTCTTTACAGCCCTGGTATAAAGACTCACAATCACTGTGTATGTGCGTGCAGTTGTTCCTACAGAACAACTTTTGTTCCTGCAGGCCAATGCCATCCACATTTAATAGAAGAGCTGAAAATGTGAAGCTAAATTAAAGAGAGACCCAAAATGTCCTAAGAATAGGTGATTTGGGATGAGTAAAATGGCATATTTGGTAGCCAGAAAAATCCTATTGCTGCTGGATTCACCTTCAGCAATGGGTATTTTCAGATGTGATGGGGCGGCATTCGCCCTGTCATGGAAACAACCCTTTGATTCCCCGCCGGGATCACTCCGGCATGGCCAACAGATGTGCCGGGGGATCATGGCGGGGAATCGGGGAGGGGGCGGGGCCGCACGGTGCAACGTGCAGCCACATGGCCCTGCCCCCCCCACCCCCCCACCGCCCGCTCTCTGGGGAGACGGGCGGGCGCTATGGCCAATGCGGCTGCAGCGGCTGCCCGAAATGACCACGGCTTGGAATCCTGATGGGGATTCCGGGCCGTGATCGCCGTCCAGACGTGATGGGCCCCTTCATCCCTGCTGGGCATCTCATTCACCACGTGATTGGTGCTGGCCCTGCCTGTCCAGCTGATCGCATGGTGAATGAGATTCCCGGCGGGGATTGAGCATGGTTAACATTCTGGGGGGGAACTTCCGGTTCCCCAACAGACATTACAAGGGCGTTCCCCACCTCAGGGAATTGACTGTAGTTGAGCGTGATCTCATAACGTCTGAAAATACCCAATGTTGAGAGAAATTTGGGACCCTAGTACATAGGCTGTCACCTCCTTCCAAGGTGAGGGAGTGGGACCACATCAGATCGGGTGGGGCAAAGAGGCTGTCATTCTCCTTCTCTAACTTAACCCTGGCCATTAGGGAGCATTGTGACATCATGGCACTCCACTGGGGATGAGACCATGGCAAGAGACAGTCATATCACTTTCTGACACAACTCCATTCTCGCAGAATATTGTGACATCAATAGTACTTCATAGGAGTAGGGCCATGTCAGAAAGGAGGCAGGAAAGTCCCCATGACCCACTCCTTTTCAGGAAAGTCACCACGATGCCACTCCTTGTTTCCCCAGAAACCCCATTTGTGTGCCTGGTTCCCGTCTGACCCACCCTGTGGTGAGGTCCATCATGGGGTTTTGAGCATCCGGCACTGGTGCCATTCCCATGCAGCCACTTTATGGCTGGAGTGGGCTAATGGGTGGGGGTGGGGCAGGACTGGGCGGCCTTCTGTGTGGCTGGTGCCTTGACTCACCCCAGAGCATGGTGGGACGTCTGACAACGGTCCACTTGGATTCCCTGTCGGGGGGGCATCTACCCTGCTCCCCATGCCCCCAAATGTGCCCCCACTGACTCACTCGTCCACCCAAGTGATTCATCTAACTCAGGGTTTCTCGACCTTTTTCCATTTGTGGACCCCTACAAATTTCTGTATGGAGGTGGGGACACCTTTGGAAATATATCATGTAGCAAAAATTATTTATTTATTTAAATTTATACCCTTCCTGTCCCTGAAGGCTCTCAGAAGTTTACAGAAAGAAAAACTCAGAAACGTTCTCCAGACTGCTGGCTGATGCCGCTCTCCCCTCAATTCTGACCACCTCTGACACCATCATGGTACCTCTCTTCACTCCTCTGCATCTTCTCACTCTGCACCGAGCCCGAGGCTGTGCCTCCTGCTTTGTACCGTGCCACCACGTGCTCCATCCTGCACACTGAAGGGCAGCACTTCCACTTCTGGTGCCTCTCTTCTCCACTCAGTGTCCGGTAGCAGGGCAGGCAGAACATCAGATGTTTCAGGCCTTTTCTCATGTGCTCCACAGACCCTTCAGGGGTGGACCATAGGTTGAGAACCACTGATCTAACTATACTACTACTATAACAAGTCACATTTTGTTTTCATGATAGTTTTTTTAACCTGGTTATTTTTCTACCTGGTGCCCAATGTATTTGAAAGTGCTTTGCTATGTATGTGTGTTTGCTTTGGTACATGGAAAATGTGTTTTTGAAATATTGCTAGTGGAGGAGCCTTCCTAGAAGATAAAGAATACTTCAAACAGTATCCAACACCAGCACATTTTTATTAAAATTATATAAACAAACACAAAACATCTCTGTGGTTTTGCCTCTGTGTGGGCAACGTTATTGGTGTGGAGGTTGGAGGGAGGTAAAGAAATAAAGCCTATATGTTTAAATAAATAACAAAATCCTTACATTCAGGCTTGGTTAATTTCCAAATTTAACATATGTGTGATATATGAGCAGGAAAAGACTCTAGCTATCGCTAATAGCCCAAATTATAACGCAAGACCCGAGTGTCGATGAGCTTTAAAGAAATTTAATTCTGGCTTCCAGCTTCACAATTCATGCCCATCTTTGTAGCAAACATCAATTTGCACCTGCTGTTCAAATTATCCCTTCATATTCATTGGTTCATGTGTAGAGTAGTCCCTGTACCCAGTTTCAGAAATAATAATCTGATTAGTGCTGACTTGAAACAGTCCTTCTGTTTTTACAGAATAGTTGTACAAAAATGGAGCAGCTGTTGAAATTTTGATTGGAATTCTGATTGATTGAAAGTTTTGCATGTGTGTAAAATGGCAGCAGCTGTAAGTGCCACCATTTTGCACATACACAAAACAGTAAATGTTTTCCTGATTGATCCAGTGAATGAAAATTGGAATGATTGTTCCTTCTGATTTTTGTTCAGACTGATCAAATTGACCAGATCTGTTGAAAATGGAATTTGGTTGGAAATGGATCTATCATTGATATAGCACTTTCAGTGTTCTAAGTGTTTTATAGTCCTTATCTAGATCACCCTCACAACAACCCTTATTTATTCCTATTATACAGACTGGGAACTAAGACAGAAAGATGGTGACTCACCCAAGGCCACAGAGGAAGTTCATGGCTAAGAGGCCATGCAGCACTTTGCACTACAACTGTAAGTGTTGTGGTATAGGATTATATATTAAAAGTAGATATAGTACAGATCTGCTAGTTTCAGTCTCACTAGTATGGCACTTCACCTGTACAGAACCTCTTTTTGTTCTCCATTGGCTTCATTATCTGCTCATATTAGGATGGAGGAGAATAGCAACAGACTGAAATCAAGCTGCTGTGGATAGGTGGGAGGGTGCAACTACAGTGCCAGTCCCACACGCAGCAAGACAGGTTGAAGCTTTGTTCAAATGTGTTTCACTTACCAGTTCATCATAGTTGTAGCCTGTTCCTGGCCCTTTTAAAATGGGCTGTGGCTGCAGGGGGGATCAGCATGCGCATTAGCACACTCATTTCCACCCACCTCCATGCACGGAGCAACTGCTGTTTTGGCCAATTGCTCCATGCATGGGCGATGGGTGGAGATGGGTGGTTCCCGGGAGGGTGCATGCATGCCTGTCCGCTCACCTGATGCAGCATTCACATGGAAAGCATCCACTCATGCCTACGCAGCCAACCTGCGTGAGTCCGTCTTGTGTAAAAAGGGTCCCTGTCTCTGGCTGGGGATTGCCTTGCTGTGGCCAAATGCAGTGCCCCACCCACTCACAGAAGTCCCTGCCCCATCCTTGGCTTGGGAGAGACACCTGCAATTGGGAATAGTTTTGAGTGTCCTCTGAGGTGTTTGGAATTACATGTCTCTACTGCACATTGTTTTCAGGCTCTCTTGTGAAACCAGGGATGGAACTGGCCAGTGGATTGTACAATATTCTCAAATCAAGAGCTCCCTGTGTCCAGCCATTTGCCTGAAGGAATCATCACAGCCACTTTATTAAGTATAAATATAATCTAGGCCTGAAACAAATATTTGGTGTGAATGCTGAATGTGGGGTTTTTGTATCTGCTTAAATGAAGAGGCTGAAGTGCTCTTTGCTGCCTGCTTCATTTCTGGTTCTGAATATTCATTTGAGTTTTGTTGCATTTGGTTATTCTTTTGTCTGTTAGTTCATTATTTCTTGGTATTTTGTGTATTTGGTGTGTCATTCACTTTGGCACCAAGTTGGCAAAGGGAGAAAACATATTAAATACTGAATAAACAAATTAACAAAGTTGAGTATTTAGCTGTGATGATGAAGAGACATTCAGCTATTTGTTCATGGGATAGAATATGTGAGTTATCTTTGCAAATATGTAAAGTCAGATTCATTTCAGCTTTAATATAGACCCATGTCCATTCACACTGAACAAAATGATCTCCAAGTCAAATCACACAGGGCATTGAGGCAACTGAATAAAACGTAGGCAAATGTGTCTAGGTTTTGGAACAGAATAACCAAAATGGATACCAGATGGAAGGTAAATGGATATTGGTTATTATTTGAACCACCATTTTTAGTTTAGGTAGAGTATATTCAATAGGTTTTCCTGTTCTTTTGGGTACTTTTGTTTTAACTCTAGAAATGTTCTACGTGGAAGAAAATAGTATCACATAATCTATAATCTTTAAATTACTTACTCCAGAGTAATTCTATTAATTTCAGTGGGACTATTCCAGAGCAAATGACTTAAGGCAGTGGCTCACAAAATTTTCATGTGTGTGACACTATTTTGAAACTTAAATATAGTTCCATGGTCCTAGACAGCATTAAAGCCATTCAAAGTGTATCAAATATGGATGGGTGAACGCGGTTCGGAAGTTGGGAGTTCGGACCGAACTTGAATAGTTCGGTCAACCGAACCGAACATTCGAACCGAACTCGAATTCGGAAGTTCGGAGTTTGGGCTGAACTCAAATAGTTTGGTCAACCGAACCGAACGTTCGAACCGAACTCAAATTCGAATGTTCGGTTCAGATGCATTCAGTGAGTTCGGAATTGAATTTCCATTGGTTTCAATGGAAAACACATTATCAGCTGTAACTTTTTTTTTTTAAGTTATGTGGCTGAAATTTGGGTTGCCTCTACCTCCGATAGAACTCATTATGTGCACCAAATTTCAAAACAATTGGATAAAGGAATCCGATTTTAGAAGCAGTTGAATTATTGTATTTTGCAATATTCTACATATACATTCTTAGCTGTAACTTCTTTGCCTCTCATCTAATGTATGTGAAACTTGTTCAGTTTATACCCCTTCCCATATTAACTATCTTTGCCAAATTTCAGAAGGATTGGA
>QEPC01010816.1:1196013-1214805 GCA_003113815.1 Sphenodon punctatus | reverse complement strand
ATAATATAATATAATATAATATAATATAATATAATATAATATAATATATACATACAGAATTAATAAATAATTAATAATAAATATGTAGCATGATCCATCCTCTTTTATTCACTTTCAGGTTCCAGCAGTTGGTTTTAGGGATACCCTGAGCATGGGACAACATCCCATGACCATCTTGGATTATAACCACGGAAGGATCTATCCTCTCAGTTTTTTGGAATCCAGTCATTGACAACATCCCATGGCAATGAGTTCCACAGGTATTTTTGACCTCTTTCTCCAATCACAGAAAATCACATATAATGCAACATATCTTAATGTCTTCTAGTGAGAAGTCAAACATTTCATGTGATGGATGAAGCAAGAAAGGCGGCAGTTGGAGCGACGGTGGCACGCTCTCATGCTGAAGCAGATCGATTGTGACATACAGTCAGTTTATGGACCTATGCTGCAGCTGTGCAGGCAGCACAAAAGAGGTTTTTTGCTGCTCTCGTAGCATTCACAAAGTCCCAACCAGCTGAGCTTTTCTGGGTGGTGAGGGGGCTGGTCAGTCCGTCCTCCCTCCACCTGGAACTGGAATCTTCCAGTGCTCGCGGTGACACTTTTGTTGACCTGGGGGCTGTCAGGGCCACCTATTGTGAACTGAATCCATGCCCATTTTGGCTGGTTAAGGCCAGTCAGGAGGCGTTAGGGCCATTGATGGCTGGGGTGGTCAATGCTTTCTTTAGGGAGGGCAGAGTGCTGGGGTGCCACAAAGAGGCGGTGATGCGGCCTCTGCTCAAGAATCCATCTTTGAATGTTGACTCCCTGGCCAATTATCGGCCTTTCTCTAACCTTCCCATTTTAAGGAAGGTTATTGAACGGGTGGTGGTGGCTCAGCAGCTTCAGGGACATCTGGACCATGTCATTTTTCTGGATCACTCGCAGTGTGTCTTTCTTCTGGGTTTTGGCACTGAGACTGCGCTTGTGACCTTGATCAATGACCTTCACTGTGACACTGACTGTGGGACTGCTTTGTTCCGGGACCACATTTCTGGCTCAGACACCACCCTGTGTGGGGTTTGTTCTGGGACCACATCTGGTGGCGGGCTCAGAACAAACGTTCAGGCATCATGCTGGCCCAATCGGGCCACAGAAGACCTAACTGGGCCAGTGTGATTTCTGTTAACACTCTGAGTGGGAACCTAGCATATCCTGTCACAATCAGGCTGCAAGTGTCTTATGGGAAACTTGACAGTTCCTAGACTATACAGCTGCAACAGGAGCTGACATTTGGGTTCTTTGTGGTAGCCCCATTCCTAAGTACCACAGCCTCTGCCTTTTCCTATTTCCCCTTCATCACATGTAAAAAAGTTGTTGTTTGTGTATCACATGCACATTAGCATAGATAAACTGTTCACTGAGTGTAATGATTAATGATTGAATAGTGCAGTTGTTGCAAAAATAAGTCATGCAGTGAAGAGAGATCTGAAGATTATATCTAACACCAGGGGATGGCTTATTAATCATATTTCTTGAAGAATTCAGGAGTAAATCATTCTCCTTTATTAATGATATTTCACTTTGCTCTGTGAGACATCTTTTATACATCCAGAAGGGCAATTATCTGTTTAGGCCAGGAAACAATATTAGTTACAGCCGGTGCTTGAATGTTTGATCTAAGTAGCTTAAATAAAGAAGAAAAAAAGAGAAAGAATGAAGCATACTCTAAAGACCTACCACAAACATGACTGAATTTAGAGAAGGCTTTCTTTTTGGTTTCCTTCTATCTGGAAATGAAACATTATGTGTGTTTTCAAGTATCAATTATTGTGGAGCTTTCCTACTCAAACGGTGATATAACCACTCAAGAAAAATTACATTACTTTTATCTCTTCTGGTCTGGAGGAATTCTACGTGAGGTAGTTAACTGTGTTCTGGAATGCTTTATTAATATAAGAGTCTTTCAAAGAGTAAATTCATGATAGCAAGGAGAAGTGAAAGAAAGGGTGGGGTGAGGGGAAGACTGTAATTTAAATGAAAATATTTCCTAGGTTCAAGGCATCCATTTCTCTAGTTGCCTATCATTTGCTACTCAGAAAAGATTGGAGGATTTAGAGAGGGAAATGGGACACCACTTTAATAGCAGTGTACTAAAAAAACCATATCAAATTTAAACAGATTCAAATGGAAGTCTATATATCAGCCAGGAAAAGAGCTTCATTCATTGTTTTAGCAGGGATATTTTAAACTTTTAAACATATCAGTGCTTAGATTACATAACAAAGAGACAGAAATCAGAACTGTAGTGATATATAGCTGACAGCCAGTATAGCCCAGCGTATAAGGTACTGGGCATGGACATGAGAGACCAACTTTCAAATCCCTACGTAGCTATGGACTTACTGGTTGACCTTGAGTCGTCACTGTCTCTTAGCCTCTGTTCTCCATCTGTAAAATGGGCATAATAAAGGCCTACCTCACAACGCTGTTTGAGGGTGAGTTAGAAAAGGATCATAACCACTTTGCCCATTGTAAGTGCTATGTAAATAATAATATATCCCAGATCTTATGAAATTTCAACAAAGAAATATTTTAACTCAAATTTCAAAGCTCCACTGTGCTGAGTTAGGATTGATTTTGGATTCACAAAATAAAAATGGCTGTGGTGGTTTATTGGATTAGATTAATCACTGACAGGCACCATAGGGTATTTTCAGACATTACGGGGCCACTTGGCCCCGTACTGAAAACAACCCATTAGTTCCCCGCCGGGGTCACCCCGTCACGCCATATCAGACGTGCCGGGGGGATCCCGGCGGGGAACCTGGGAGGGGGTGGGGCCGCGCGGCGCAACGTNCTGGGGATCTTTTTGACCACACTTCCCGGGACATTCCCCCGGCTAGCCCAGGAAGCGTGGTTCAAATTGACCCCATGCGGGTATTGACCGTGGCGAACATCTGGCGGCCGCCAAACAGATGTTCGAGCCACAGTGACCACAGGTGGGTATTCACTGTGGTTCACTGTGATCTCGTAATGTCTGAAAATACCCATAGTCTAATGCACTGTTTTTCGAACTGAGTGTGATGACATCCTAGAAGGTTCCTGTGTGGTTTGAAAGCATGCATACTCTTACCAACAGAAATTGGTCCAATAAAAGATACCATATGAACTACTTTGTCTTCATCTCTTGGAAATTGCCAGGTACATCGCTGGCCCTATAAAAATGCTTATAATAATAATTTGGGACTCAAAATGGCAACCAGACTCTCTATTTGATACCTTGGTGTGTAATTAACTGTTAACACACTTAATAGTTAATTATTAACTAAGTTAATTAACTATTAACTTGGTATGTAATTAAAATTCCAGGGTGTTATTGAACGAATTAGGGCTGGGACTTTTGGCAAAATCTCGGTTCTCAGTTTTATCGGTTCTTGGTTCTCCCTTTATCGGTTCTCTTGGATCTATCTGTATCAGTGATATCGGATCTTTAACATTGCAGTTTTTGCCATTGACTTCAGTGGGAAAAACCACAATGTTAAAGAACTGATAATGCCGATAATACAAAAGAACCGATATTGCCAAGAACAGGTATTATTGGATCCGATAGTGCCATTATTGGCCACTATTGGTTTTTGGCAATACCGAGAGTCCCATCCCTAGTACAAATTATTATTGTTATTTTATATTTATATCCCACCCTATCCCAGAAATGGCTCAGGACAGCATGCAGTAATTTAAAAAACCCACAATCTCAATTGTCATACATATTAAACAAAATCCATACCTCCTCACTATCCAACCAATCCACCCTCCTCTGTCTCTCGCTCAGAGGAATCACCTCCTCCCTCTTCAAGATCAGCTCTTGCCCTTCTCCTGTAGGGCCGTGTCTAACCCCAAAACCTTCCCACCCTACATACCACCCACTTAAAGGGTGTGTGTGTGTTATAAAGGACTCTACCATTTTTAGGGTTTCTTCCATTATTATTATTATTATTATTATTTTTATTATTATTATTATTATTACCTGTGCAAAATGGTCACTGGGGCCATTCTGCATATGCATGGCCCACCTCCCAAGCTGCTCTGGTTCTGCATCTCCACATCTGCCCATTCCCAGCCCCACTGGGGTCTGGATCTGATGGACCTGGTGGGTTCTCCAAACCATGTTCTGCCTACACAGCACCCCCGCCCCCGAACACCATAGAATTGTGGACTAGAGTATCTGCAATGATATGGTGTTGCCCAGGGCAATGGACGTCTGGAAGGGGAGCAGCAGTATTTGTCCACGCATCAGATAGACTGCTGCTCTGCTTCAGGCTAGTGCCCCGGGTTTGGCTGGCCTGCTCCACTGGTAGCTCTCCAGGATGTTCCAGAGTGCTGTTGGTGGGGCTTCCCCAGAGCAGGGGCAGTCTGCTCCACACCTGCTCCATCTTCACATCTTAAGGGGCACCGTTAGACAGACGGCCCACCTGGGGCTGGCAGAACTAGCTGGTCAGTACTGGGGCAACCCAACTGTCTATTGAAAAACACCCGCAGGGTGAAAACAGACATGACGCTAACCACCCTTTAACCACCCTTGGTGGTTATTTATGCATGTTTCAGGGCTGTATTGGTGTCCTATGCAGCCCTGAAACATGCATAAATGACCACCAAGGGTGGTTAAAGGGTGGTTAGCGGCATGTCTGTTTTCACCCATTATTACAGCTTGGAAATTCCTAGATGGCCAGAGAAGTGACCAGTGTATAGAGAATATTGGGATTTTGCTGGTAGTGATTGATTATTGGTATAATAGCATAATTTCAATTCAGGTTTTAAAGCTTAAAACTTTCATCTCAAAACTTGAACGTGGGAGGAATCAGCATTGGTTTGAGTTGAACATGCATTCAGGAACCAGCTGTGGCTCACCCATATTTTATTCATGTCTGTAAACTTTTCATCAAAGCTGGATATGAACTTTTTCTGGATAGCCATGTTCATGTTGAGGCTGCTGTTCACTGGTCTGTTTCAAGCTTGAATCAGGTGCACTAGGAAAAGCAACATGGAGCAAACCACATAGCACGGACCCACATTTCACTTCTGGCACCCTTCAACACATGTAAATTCACCCCCTGCTTGTCTATTCAGAGTGAAATCCAAACATGCAAGAGACAGGCTTCATTCCTGTCCCCTTCAATTTGTGCAGGAAAATAATACAAGACTGCCAACTCTCAAGATTTTAGGGGGGCCCTTAAAGAATAAATTAGAGACTAAGTGATAAAATAATTAAGGGGATGACTAAAGTTTCATGTGCATGTAACGGGTGTGCATGCATACACTGCACACACATCACTTGTTGTGCATACACATGTTCGCACTTTATGCACGTTACACGTGGTGTATTATTTATTTATTTAAGATATTTTTAACCCATCCATCCTGCCACAGGCAGCTCTGGGCGGCGTACAACATCAAATATCAAAAACATTAAAACAACTGTAAAATACACAACAAAGGGAGGGATAAAAAATCCCTAACCACTCCTCCACCCTAACTCTATTCCCCACCCTTCAAAAAGCCAGATGGAACAGCCATGTCTTGCAACAACATCAAAATGAGGGGAGATCTGGGGCCAAACGAGTCTTCACAGGCAGGAAGTTCCACAGTCAAGGAGCGGTCACCGAGAAGGCCCTCCCCATTGTGGGCCCCCGGCAAACTCGGGGAACCTCCAGAAGAGCACTCCCTGATGACTGCAGGGGCCAATCCAGAGCCCGGGGGGTGAGGCGGTCCCACAAATAGGTTGGCCCGAGGCCGTTTAGGGCTTTATAGGTAAATTAAATATTGTTTTTCTTCCCCTGGGCAGATTGGAGGCCTGGAATGGGGAGGGCAGATTGGGGGAAGTTGTGTGCTGTAAGATTAAATTGTGTTCCCTGCTTGCCCCCATGTGCATTGTGGGGGCTTCCTTCTAACCTGCTTCTTCTTAAGTGAATAAAGAGACGTGGGTGGTGGGTTGTTTTGTTTTTTGGCATTGCTTATGTTTCCCCTGGGCAGATTTTTTTTTTGGGGGGGGGCGGGCGGGGAGGGGATGGTTAAGGCTTGTGACCTCATGTGCACTGTGGGGGACTTGGTCTAACCTGCTGCTTCTAAAAGTGATTTTTTTTAAGGAGAGAGAGAGAGAGAGAGAGAGGATTTGTCTTTTGTGTTTCTCCTGGCAGGGGGATGAAGGGAGTTTTTTGCCCCCTGCCCCAATGTGCACTGGACTTGGTTCTGCTTGGTTGTCTGTTCCCCACCCCCGAGCAGATTATGGGATGGGAGGACTTTGCCATGGATCTGTCACCTGCTATCATTATGGGTATTTTCAGACGTCATCACGGTCAACCACAGTGAATCCCCACATGGTGATCGTGAGCACGGAACGTCTGTTGGGGGGAATGGAAGTTCCCCCCCAGATGTTCACCCCTGTGAATCATGGAGGGGAATCACATTCACCACGCAAACAGCAGTCCCAGCGGGACCGGTCCCGTTTGCGTGGTGAATGAGATCCCCCCCCCGGTGATGAAGGGGACCGTAACTTCTGTCCCCAGACCATGGCCTGGAATCCGTGGCAGGATTCTGGGCTGTGGTCAATGCAGGCGGGAACTGCGGCTGCATTGGCTGTGGCGCCCTCCCGTCTCCTGGAGGGCAGGTGGCCGGGGAAGCATGGGGGGTGGTGGGGCTGTGCGGCTGCACGTTGTGCCGTGCAGCCCCGCTCCCCCTGGATTCCCCACTGGGATCGGCCACCGCGTCTGTTTGCCCATTACGCAGTGGCCCTGGTGGGGAATCAATGGGGTGATTCCGTGCCGGGGCCAATCGGCTCCGTCACGTCTGAAAATACCCATTGTATAGGGCCATTAGCCACACCTGAGCTTGTCTGCCAGCCCCATGTCTTATAACAATGGTTTGGACTGGGTGATGCTGAGTACTGGGTGGGACAGCTTTCAGTCTGTGTCTGAGACACATACATTCCCATTTTTTAGGAATGTGGAACTGAGGCTGTAAAGTTCCATATTAATTTCACAATTCTGCTTGGCCCCACCTACTATTGGCTCCCACTACTGGCCCCACCCACTGACCCACAAGCCTTAGAACCCACCAGCCACCACTGTGGTCAGTTGTCCAAGCAGCTGCAGCAGCCTGCTCATTACCCCTGACTGGCTCAACTTATGATTTTTAAGCTAAGTCCCACTGTAATGGGTGCTTCATAATTCAGTGACACTGACGTTGCTGTCTTTTTAGGTTAAGACAGAGAACTTTATTCTTGCTGCTTACAGCACATCACACAACATAGCTAACTATCTCCTGACTGCCACCTATCACCCGGCCTAATGTAAGACCTGGGATGGACTAGTCTGGATCTATTACTAACAGATATGGTTTCCTTGCATAGTGACTAGGACCTTCATAAATAGAGTCAACATCAATAGTGACAGAACACTGTTATTTCACTGAGCTGGCTAGTTACTGAAGAAACTACATTGCAGAAGTTTAACTGGCACTTAGTGGTCCCATCCAGAGCACACAGTTTAACTGTGTGGCGCTTTCTCCAAACATTTCCTTCCTTCAAGTTTCATGTGCTTGCTACAATTGACCTGTTTGATGCCAAAGTGTGTATATGTATGTAAACGACAAGGTTGGGGTGGTGGTTAACCTTGGGGCTTTGTGCTCTGGATTTGAATCTTGACTTGGTTTTGGAGTGTGTGGGTAACTTTGGGCAAACCACTGCCTCTCAGCTTCACTTTTCCATCTATAAAATGGGGATACTGGCTTAAGTTCCCACTGGAAGGAAAAAGACATTCCCTGAGATGAAGTGGTGAAGCTCTGAAATATGCTTCTGGGGGTGGATGGGGACTTCAATGGGAATCCTTGTTCCAGATCACTGTTTGGGGCTATGTGTGGTGAGTAGAGCTGATGATCACTAGCTACTTCAGCCTTGCTGACCATATGACTTGTTAAGTTGCATGATAATGAGTTGATAAGTAAGGACAAGATCCTGGTCCCAGTGAAGTCAGTGATTAATTGCTTTTCATTCCCCTCAAATCAGGGTTTAGAGCACAATGCATGGAATAGAGATGAGATGAGTTCCAGCATTTAACGCTGAGCTTCTCCAAAAACACAGGTGTGTGTGTGTGTGTGTGTGTGTGTGTGGCTTCGGCCATTAATGTTTTATTATTTACTATTTTATTGATATAGTTTTTTAACTCTCGTTATCCCAAACCAGTGGCGTAACCAAGGTCTCTGAAATGGGGGAGGACACATTTTTTGTTGGAGGCAACAGTATAGCTATAATAGGTGCAGCTGCACCAGATCACATTCCTGGGGCCCCCACACACATGTAGGATGCAGCCACATGAAATAGGGCTGGCCTGCCCCAGCGAGAGTAGTGGGTCAGGGGTGCAGGCCTATGGGGATTCCGAGTGGGCGGGCCACTGTCAGAGGGCGGGCCATGCCCCATGGCAGGCCGAGGAGCTGACCGCACATGTGGGCACCCATCTTAGCTCCACCCACCATCCCCAGGCCAGCACACAATCCTGCCCCTGCCATGACATGGATGTGCTGGAATGGCAAATGTGCCTGCCACTCCAGGGTGCTGGCAGACCTGTGGGGAGGGGAAGCATGGGAACCAGCCACATGGGAGGCATCCCCTTAACTAGATTCAGACCGTGGTACCCCCTGGCAGCCATTGGCCATACGATGTGCTGCAATGTGGGATAAGGCTGCCCAAATGGGTTAATGTCTCATGTGGCTTCACCCATAGAGTGCCTATGACACTGGGGTGGATTACCCCAGTAGGGGGCCCACCTACCCATGTTCCTGGTTGGGAGGGCACAACTAGCAGGAGGGCAATAGCAGACAGAAAGAGGAGAAAAACAAATCGAGAGGCACTGTCCTTGAATGAGGGGGCACAGACCCCCAAGCTCCCCCTGCCCCCCTTTGGTTACAACCCTGTCCCAAAGGCTCAGGGTGGGTAACAGCAAAAAATAAAATAGGTTTAAATAAAACACATTGAATAGGTATGAAATAATAAATGTACAGTATAAAAATAGCCCTTTGTGAGAATAGTAAGTTTTACTTACTAAGCTCTACCTTTGTTTAGGGATGAAGCATATAGCTGATGTCTTATTCATTAGTATCACTCTTATTTTTTGATAATAGTCTGAATATTAGGAGAAATATTCCCACCAAAATTAATATTAACATTTTATTAACTGGGCAAGCCAGCAAGTCTATTTTCGGAGCTGCCATGGCTCCCTGTCATGGCGTGAGCAGGGTGGGGAGTGCCCATCTAGCCGCACATCTGTTCTGTTCCCCTGCTGGGAGTGGGGCGGGGGAGGGCTTGCTGGCTGGCCCAGTTGTGCATTCATTTGTTCTGTGCCCTGACCTGCCCCTAAGAGTGGTGGCCAGTCCACCATCGTCCACACGCCCCTACCTGGGGAAGTGGTCATGGTGGCTGCACGTTTACTTTCACCCACTGGTGGAACCAGCAAGATGTCGTTCTCAGATGAACTTGACAATCATGATGGAGCATAGTTTGCATAACAGGCAAAGAAATCAGCTGCCTGGGTCAGATCCAGAGTCACATTTACTCAATGCTTGTTACTAATTAAGATATAGGGTTCCATCATAGGTATTTTTAAAAGAGTAAAACATTGGTATCAGTGTGGTTTATTTTTAAACATTTTATTCACATTTCATTGGTACTCTCTTCAGATTCATGGAGGCCCCAGGGGATCTCAAAGTGATTTGAAAGAAAGGATAAGTGTTATTAATATTGATTGTGCTCTTCTCTGAGAATTCCCAAGTGTCTTGCTTGGAAAACCAAGGGAGGAAGATTGTCAGCAATCTCCCACCTTTTTGGCATATGTCTGGATGCTTTGTGGGACATATAGCTAGACATACCATCTCTTAATGGATAAGTAAACAGTCATATCTGGTCCATGAACCCATTTTTTTTTTCCAGATGCTCTTTAAACATCATTAGGTTTATTTGGATTTCCATGCCTGACCTTTTTATAGGAAGCACATTAGCCATATAGATTACAGCAAAATAATCAGTGGTTTAGAAATGAACCTCAGCAGATCTATCAGAATTTTCCCCCTGACTGTTTTTTTTTTTTTTTTAAAGTAATTAAAAAAGTCTCTGGAAGAGGAGTATGTATGGCATGTCATAAAGTCTCTCTGAACTACCTATATTTACCCCTGAAAGTGAATTCTTTATAAGACCTAGGATATCAAAGAAACGAGGGATCAAAGTAGTTTTAATAAGCAACCCAGTGTTTGTAGAACCTGCACTTTCATGTATCATGTTTTGTTCAAGTTCTTAATTTCAGTTCCTCACCACAGAAGGCACTTAAGATAACTATCTATAACCATATTGTCATGTTGAATCCTTTGATTATTTAACATGTACACCTTAGTGAAACAAAAATGCCTCTTTTCCCCTTGTAACATTTGGACTTCATTGTGTTTTGCGTGAAACCCAGATCTGGTGTGACTGAAAGTTTCACAATTAAGTAGACTAATTTTCAATAGTATTTCTCCAGCCATTCAAAATATTGTAAATATTTCTGAAATATGAACATACTTCTGTTCATATATAATCAGAGGAGGAGGCACATAAATGTATGTAATCCAATCTATAGCTTCTCTCTTTTTCTTTAATCTTATTGAAATGAAAGTGTTTACAGAAGAAGAACTTGAATAGCTATAGGAAATAAAATTAACAGGTTCTGGATAGAGGATTCAGTCAGAGAGGTTTCCCCAGTGGACACCGGACTGTTCTTTTACATAGGAAAATCAATCTCCACATCTTTCTTTGAAACCAGAGCTCTGCTATGTTTACAGATCATGTTGTGGTGGAAACAAACCATTTTTTAAAGGACAAAAACCCCCTATATATTTGATCTATAGTTGTAATAAAATTGTCAGCATAGAATGAGAATTATTGCACTGTTTAAACTCCAGGTTAGAAGTAATTTTGAAAGACTGAGGAACATAAGCACAGGCCGTATGCAAGAAAGAAGCAACCATGACAAATGAGATCTGGTAGCTATTCTAACTATACATCTGGGTATATTTTAGTTTGGAAAATGACTGTACTGTCAGTTAGGAATTTGTATGAACTATGAGTCTAAGGCCTTAACAGAACATAATGTAGCTCGAGCAAAAAGTAATGTTACAAAACAGACAGGTACTTTTTTAGACACTGACAAAATTTCTGTGATTGCTATGTTATCACACAAGGGCTTGAGATTCAGTATTTGGGAATATTAGAAATTCAACGGACTCCACTGTCGATTGCTCCGTGGGTGGGTGGTGGGTGGGTGGAGATGGGTTTTGCGCAGGAGCATCCACACACCTACACCCACTGCAAGTGGTGTTTACACAGACACCTCCACCCATCTTCACCCAGCGAAACTGTGTGGAGGCATCTCATGTGAAAAGGGCCCATGTTGCAGGGCTGCAGTGTTGCCCTGTACCATGTATAATAAAATGTAACACCCATTTTATCGGTGTTAGAGTGTCTGTGTGAAAAGGGCCTGTGTCAATGTGTGCAGAGGTGTTAGAAAATTAAAGTGTACATTATAGTCCATTTCCGAGTGGTTTCGAAAATCTGTCATGTAGTTTTTAAGTTATGATGTTTGGAAGTTCCCATGTTATCCAATACAGAGAGTGAGATTTTTAAGTTCTGTCAGGATGACATGGATTACACATAAAACAAATGTATGTACATTTTATGTAGGTCTCCCTCTATGCTGTTGTATAGAAGAGAACGGGTTCCTGTGTGTAGGGTATATGCAGAGAGGTATTACACATAGCTGCTACACATATATGTTATGTATGGATACCTGGATAACCATTCTCTTCTCAATGAGAGGACAGAGGGACATGTACATAAAAGTCCACATTTTTTTGTATGTATAATCCATGTCAATCCTGACATAGTTTTAAAGTCTCATCAACATGGATTACATGTACAAGCATGCAGATGTTTTTTGTACGTGTCCCTCTTCTTCCCATTAGTGGCTCAATTACTACCCTAAGTAGCCTCAGACAGCCACTACCCCTCATTCCCCATGAAATGTAGTAGCGGGTGGGCTGGGGGAGGGGAGAGCCATCTCCATGAGCTTGCCACACAGAGGCAGACGCATCCTGATTCAGTCCCCACTGCCAAGCTCCATGGGTGATCAGGAGAGGTGCATGGGAAAAGGAGGGCTTGCCAGGGCAGCAAGTTCAAGGGGGGCACTTTCCCCCCCTGTACTAAGCTTTGTGGTGAATAGATGGGGACATCCACCCTCTTGTACTTGCTGACCGAGGTGACCCCATCCACCCTCACCCAACCATCCCAATCGAGACAATGGAGCTCTGGATCTGTGCTTGAAAAAAGTGCCGGAAATTGAAGAAAATGTTGGAACTTGTCGAGCACACAGGAAATTGATGGAAAATGATGAAATTTAACTCTTAAATTTTCATTTGTTCAGGAATTGGGGAGGATGGCAGATCTTGGAGGGTGGGTTCGTTGGCATGGTGGGCAGGGAGGATGGAATGAGAGTTCATCCCATTACTGGGATTACTTCATTCAGTCCCTGAAGATGCATGCATGGTGCACCCACTGCACTGCACTGGTGCACAGGGGGGATGATTAAGTTGCCTCCACCATGTGCTACCATCTAACATGCATTCATGGTGTGGAGGTGGGAAGCATGAGGCAGGGTGCTTTGAGGCCACTGCATGACCTGGAAAGGGCAGTGGTTTTGGCAAGGCACCACTGGGACCAGAGGAAGGAACACTTTCCTAAGTGGGTTTCTAGCAGAGGGGACAAGGACCCTCCATCTCCATGTGTTGAGCCCCAGCAGCCACCACCCATTCTTCCACAGCCTGGTCTAGGGGTGGAACAATCCCTGCCGAGTGCCTTAATGCAGTTCCAGGAGGGAATTTGAGTTTTGTAGACAGCACTGGATGGGCTGAAGGTGGAATATGATGGGTTCGTCAGACAGTGGTGAGAGCTGTCAGAGAACGTATGTCACATACACAGCTACTATTCTGTTCTCCAGAGCCAGAAGGTGGCATAGGGAGCCTATTGTATATCTCAGACTCTGACCTGGTCACTATCATTCATGCCTTCATGATCTCAAGACTGGACTACTGTAATGCACTCTATGTGGAGATACCCTTGGTGATGGTTTGGGGACTGTAGCTAGTGCAGAATGCAGTGGCACATCTCCTTATGATGTCGGGGACGGACCGTCGTGAGCACATAACACTGGTGCTCCGTATACTGCACACTGGCTGCCTATTGTCTTCTGGGTCCAATTCAAGGTGTTGGTTCTCACCTATAAATCTGTACATGGTCTAGACCCCACCTACCTGTCAGACTGCCTCACCCCCGGCTTCTAGATTGACCCCTGTGGTCAGCCAAGGTCACCCTCCTCGAGGACCCCCGAGTTTCTTGGGTGACAACCATGGGGAGGGCATTCTTGGTGGCCGCTCTGATCTCGGACCTCCCCTCCTTTAGAAGACAATGTAAAACCTGGCTGTTCCACCAGACTTTAGTGGGTGGGAGTTAGCAATTGGATTGGGAAGTTTTAGTTCCACTCTGTGTATTGTAATTTTTTTTATTTTTTAAAAAAAATATAGTATTTAACATTATTATTATTATTATTAACAAACATTTATATAGCGCCAGCAGTGTACCTGGCACTTTACAAAGTAATAAAATAGACACGGTCCCTGCCCCTAGGGCTTACAATCTGAGAGACAGGAGCTGGGGGAGAGACTTAGAAAGGGGAACAGAGGGAGAGACAAGGGGTCTAACATTCATGAAGATGCGAGGTCTCAAGTGCACGTACTTGGCTTGGTTACGATGAGAATGACAGCAGGCAGGTCCATGTTGCAAGGATAAGGGTAAACAGACCGTAGGTATAGGAATAGTGGCTCAGCAGGATAAAGAGTCAGACAGAGCAGAGCGAAAGAGGTGAGTTTTAAGGAGAGATTTGAAGGTATGAAGGGAGGGGGCAAGGCGGATGTGGACAGGGAGGGAGTTCCAGGCATGGGGGGCAGCAAGTGAGAAGGGACGAAGGCGCTTAGGGGAGCAGGGAAGGCGTGGAAGGGTGAGAGAAGGGACAGAGGAGGAGCGAAGTGCACGGGCTGGAGTATGGAGGGCGATAAGTGCAGAGAGGTAGGGGGGAGCAAGGTTGTGAAGAGCTTTATAGGTGAAGACTAGGAGCTTGTGCAGGATTCGTTCAGGAAGGGGAAGCCAGTGAAGCGAAGAGAGGAGGGGCTGCACATGGTTGAAGCGACTGGCGAGGTTGATGACCCTGGCAGCAGAGTTTTGGACAGAGATGAGGGGAGAAAGGTGAGAGCGGGGAAGGCCAGTGAGAAGGAGGTTACAGTAATCGAGGCGAGAGATGACCAGAGCATGAACAAAGGAGCGGTCAGAGAGGAAGGAGGAGACCCAGTTATGGACAGAGCCACAAAAGCCAAGGAAGTGAAGGGAATCCAGCAAGAGTGAGTGGTCAACATGATTTTTATATATAGTTTTAATATATTTGTAAGTTGCCCCAAACTGCCTTAGAGCAGGAGGGGTTGGGATATAAGTTGTTGTAATAAATAAATGCCAGGCTTCCCTAGTAAAGCATGGGTAGCTGCTGTGCACTGCAATAGATGCTTCCGGGATGCAGTGCATGCCTGTCCTTCCCACCTTCTGCCACTATCACCATGCTCATTCCTGTCAATTGGGCTGGAAGATGAAGGTGTCTGACCCCTCCACTGTATTTAATAGTTATATTTTATTGTTTTATTGAATCTTATTTGTGTTAATTAGGTTATATGTTAATATGGGTTAGATTAGGTACATCGGTTAGTTAAGTTATAGGTTTAGATAGGTTGATGGGTAGGGGATGTGTAATGGGAAACAAGACTGGGGGCAGCCAGGGGTAGGGAACAGTGTGTGTAAGGGCAACGGGCAGTCAGATGGTGGAAGCTGTATATGGGGAGGAGGAGGGGACAAGGCTTGGAGTCAGCCAGGGGAGGGAAGCAGTGTATATGGGGAGGGAGCACCCAGGTGCTGTAGGGGTGTGAATGAGGGGTGGTGGAAAAGGCTGAGATATAGGTGATGTGTATTCAGAGACAAGGCTTGGGACCAATCGGGAGCCACAGTCAACAGACAGCCAAATCTCTTTCCAATACAGTATAGTACTCCAATGTATGATATACTAGGACAAATATTTGCCTGCCCTTAATCACCTGTCTAGTAATCAGATGCACTTGAGCTGCTGCCTGAGAGGAGAGCTGTAAATGAAAGAGAAATTATGGATACAGTAGAGACAGAGATCGAGTCCATAATACTGTGGAGGGGGAGGAGCTTTCTGTGCCCAGCTTTAGTGTTACTGCAGAGGAAGAGGATTGGGGTTGAAAGACCAAGGCAAAGTGTGGGTGCATGGAGCCTAAGTTGTAAGCAAACACAATATGTGAGCCTGTACAAAGTCTTTACTGCTTATATGGTGCACAAGTTAAGGTGGGAGTCTTAACTTACAATTTCTATCCTTTTGGGGGCATGGTTGAATTTGCAAGAACCTTAACTCCTCTCTTAAACTTAAGTTTTTTGAGCCTAGAATTTTCTCAATAGTTCCCTCTTTCCTACCTGTTGGGACTGTATAAAACCCCAGTGAAACTGGAAAAATTGCTTGCATGGAAAAGTAATATTAGGACCTAATGCATTTTTAGTTGTCCTAATGTAGTTTAAGAAATTAGGAGTCTGGCTAGCACAGTGTGATCAACCAGTTCAGCATGTGAAACTGCAAAGTGTGATTATGTGGGAAACCTCTCTTCTAGAAGAAAATGCAAGCCCATATATCACCAAACCTAATATGGAAAGAAAGAATCTATAAAGGATTTCCAAATTATTCCTTCCAATATGTGTTTGTGGGTGATTTCAGACGTTACGGGCTGCCAGCTCACCACAGTGGATTCCCGGTGGGGGTGAAGACATCAACCACCCCCCGGGGCCAAAAAAAGTCCCGAACAGACGTGATGGGGCCTGGACCACGGATGGGAATCAAGCCGGAAGATCACAGACCGGGGCAGTGCAACAGACGTTACGCCGATTCCCAGCCGTGGCAAGCACACCAAGAATCCCCCGGGAAGGGGCGGGACACAGGCATGGCCGCCTGAGGGCAAACAAAGCCAAAAGGCACAAAAGGGAACGCCCACACAAGGGAAACGGGAAGGGAGTGGGGAGAGGGAGACGGAGAACAAGTGCACACGTTCCACACACAGCAAGCACACACACGCACACACACACCAGGGACTCGGGGGCACCCACAGCACCAGCACATGCCGGCCCAATCCCCCCCCCACACGCAGGCACGGAGGATAGCAAAGACAGGGAAGGGGGGGGACAAGGGCGAACAGACACCACGGAAGGCAGGCCGGGCACTGCAGGGGGTGGGTGGGATGCGGGACCGGGAAGAGGGGAGGAACGGGCACAGGGGGAGGGCAAGACACCACCACCAGGTACAGCACACCCCGCAGCAGAACTGTCCCCACGGGCACCCCCACAGCAAACACACAGGCCTGGAAAGGGGGGCCCTGCAGCTCGGGCGAATGCCACAGCGGGTGGCCAGATGTCACAGGGAACCAGCCGGGAAGGGCCCAGGAGGCACATGCAGTCAAGGCATCCCACCGAGGGGCAAATGAATGGCAGCCATGAGAGGCAGTCCAGCACAGCAGGTCCAAGGATGGGTGGCCACATCAGTGAATGAGTTCAGGAGGGGAAGTCCTTGGGCCCCGGAACCCCGGGGCACACAAGCAACCCAGGACAGAGAAGAGCGGCCCAGAGGGGGCCCAGTGACACAGCCAGAGCAGCAGCACACAGGGACGGTGGCATCGTGGCAGCAAGGCAGGGGCAGCAGGGGGGTGGCAGGCACCGGGGTCAGGCCCACGGCCAGGTCCCCAAGCCCACACGGCCCAGGACATGAGGGGGCCAGGGAGGGACTCAAGGACTCTGAGGCAGCTGTTGGGTGCAGTGAGGGGCCCGGGCCCAGGGTGCCCAGCCCGATGAACCAGGTGGGGCCAATGGATCATGCCCCGGCGGTATCCCAGCTCGGACATGTGGTGGGCAATCAGGTAGTAAGCCTCGAAGGGGTCATGCACAGACAGCCCCAACTGGACATCCGGACGGGACCAAACCCACCCCAGTGCCGACAGCTCTGCCGCAGAAGGTTCCGTTACACAGCAGGCAGCAGCAGGGGGCCAATGAAGGTGGTCAAGCCCCAGAAGCCAGTGATACACTGCCACATGGGTGCACTGGTACCCACGCGCCCCGTGAACGCTGCCAAAGTAGGACACGGCCAGGGCAGGGACCCCATCCACAAGGCACTGTGAGAAGGCTGCCAGGCTGCACACCCACAGCGCACTCACGGTCTCAGCCCCGGACCAGGGCACATGCGAACACCTATTCACCGGCACGCGCCCATCAGGGAAGCGGACCAGCCCCAGGGTCTCAGCATGGAGCCAGCAATCTTGTGTGCTCGCATTGTGGCCCAGGTAGCGGAGTCCAGAGCTCAGGCTCGTGAAGGCGGACGAGTGGCTGTCCAGCCTGCCCAGGAGCAGCTGCACAGCAGGGCTACACCACAGGTCACAGAGGGACATGGTCTCGGTGTAGGTCCAGATACGGGGGGCCCCATGGGAGACGTGAAGCGGGAGCCCAGTGGATGGACATGCAGTCATAGTCCAGGCGCCCGGGGAGAGTAGCAAGGAGCTCTTGGGGCCTCACACACCTTCTGGGGCCGAGGGCCTCCCGGGAGTCCCAAGGACAGGGAAAGCAGCCACTGACCACAACATTGTAGCACAACAGAGCGAGGCGTGGGGTGCGGACCCAGCACAGCTGCACAACACAGGAGCTCTCACATACCAACTAATCAGCACTCCAAGGCCAAGGTGCTGCAAACACCAAGGGGGGTTGTTTTTGGCAGATCGCTTCCAGGCGCCTGAGGACCGCGTGGTGGAGAGTGCCCATGCAGGGGGGTGGTGCCCACCACTCCATCCCACCCCCTGGGGATCCTCTGCATGGTCCCAGCATGCCAGCGTGTGCCCCACCCCCCTGTCTCCTACAGACAGGACCAGGAGCCACTGTACCATACACACCTTTAATACCACCCATGTGTACAGTGACACCCATTCCCTCATAACAGGTTGTGCCCAGCCACCACCACCTCTGCCGCCCCTACACAGACCTACCCCTCCTACCCCTACCCCCATCCCCGCTGGCCCCTGGGACGGCCCCGGGGGTGCCCAGTAGGACCATCGAGCTCAGAGAGCTCACCTCCCCCCACTGTCGTTTCTGCTAGAGGTGTCCAGGGCCGCCTCCTGTTCCTGTTTGGGCGGCCCTGG
This sequence comes from Sphenodon punctatus, assembly GCA_003113815.1. Lineage (NCBI taxonomy): Eukaryota > Metazoa > Chordata > Lepidosauria > Sphenodontia > Sphenodontidae > Sphenodon > Sphenodon punctatus. Next base: position 1,196,415 of record QEPC01010816.1, on the reverse strand, counting down.
TAGGGTGGCCAGGGGGGCCTGGCCCTGGTCCCCCCCGGTGACTGCACCCTCCGGAGGCCAGCGGACACAGGGAGGCGAATTCATGGCCCTGGAGGGTGTGGGGGTGGCTGGGGGGGCAGGCCAGGGTGCAGGGCTGTGGAGGGACCCGTCATGGGTGCCTGGGCAGACACTGTGCCCGGGGGGCCACCTGCCATGACATAGGCACACATTGTGCCTGCGTGCAGGAGCAGCAAGGTCCCAATGTCATGGGACCTGTCCATCTTGAGCGCGTGCTCCCGCACCATGGCTTGGATGTCCGGCCTCAGCCCCCCAAGCAGCTCCTCTTGCCTGCTGTGGTCCCTGCGCTCCCGGCACCGCTCCAGGCACACCTCGGCCTGGAGCCTCCTGTCCCGCTCCTCCGCC
>QEPC01010816.1:1189717-1195913 GCA_003113815.1 Sphenodon punctatus | reverse complement strand
CTCCTGTGCTGTCACCCCCTCCACCACCACCACCGCCTGTGCCCCTGCCTCCCCCGCCTCCGCCTCCTTCTTGCCCCTAGCTCTCTCCTCCACCACCGCTCTCTTCCTCCTCCTCCCTCCTCGCTCCATCCCGCCACGTTCACCAGCTGCGTTTTCCCCTTTAAATATCCCTCCGGTGAGTGTGTTGATGCTGATTGCCTGGCAGTGCCGTTACGTGCATTGCCCACACCTGGGGATCATTTCCTTTGATCCCGGGTGGTGTCTGCCGTCCATAGGTTATGTTTGGTTGATCCCGGGTGGGGATCGCATTGACCACGCGTCCATGGGAATTGGTGCGGGGAGCCTGGGAAGCGTGGTTGAAATTGACCCCGCATGGGTATTGCGCATGGTGAACATCTGGCGGCCACCAAAAAGACGTTCGGGGCTCTTTGGCCCCACCGCAGGGTTCAGCGTGGTTCACTGTGGTTAAGCGTGATCTCGTAATGTCTGAAAATACCCAATGTGCATATCTAAAAATGGAATCTAGCTCTCAAAAAATGTAAACTGACCTAGACCTACCTCTTTCTGAAGAGAAAATTGGAATGGCATTATGAATTAGTTTTTCCTGGATTTTACGAACCAACATACAACTTCTCTTGAATTCTGCTTGTTCTGAACCATCTAAACAAATCAAGTCATACGACAAATTACACTAAATGGTTCTTGGTAGCCACTGATATAAGCAAAGTTAATCATGTGAAAATGGAACTCCAATATCTCACCTTACTTAGGTAGCATATAGTGAGTTTTGTACTTGTGGATATTGTTTGCATTGTTGGATAACCCTATGAATATCTGAATGAGACCTATAACTGAAGCAGATATATTTTACATATCTGGTGTCTTGGTTTTTGGCTGTTTGGTTATTCAGCTGTTCCAACCTTTGGACATTTGGTTGTCTTGTTACTAGGGATAGGACTCTGGGCAAAATTTCTGCTTCGGTCAATTTTGGTTTCAGTTCTCATGTATTTTGGCTCTTTTTCGGTTTCGGTACTATCGGATCTTTTGCATTGATTTTTGTACTGGATTTTTAACATTGTGATTTTTCAATGGGGAACAAACCTCAATGTCAAAAATCTGGTACAAAAAATCAATGCAAAAGATCCGATAGTACCAAAACCGAAAAAGAACCGAAATTTCAGATTCATCCGAAATGGCCATTTTCGGGTACTTTCGGTTTTATCCAAAATCGAAATTCCCATCCCTACTTGTTACTGTAATTTTAGCTTTGGGCATGCACAAATAACCAAAATGAAGTAATCAAATATCCAAACAACTGGAAAAAATGACCCCAAAGTTTGAAAGAGCTATCCAGTGAATATGGACCTGAATTGGGTGAAACTGTCAGATACGACATGTCTAATACTGGGCCATTCTCCTAGTCTAATACTAATGGACTGAAATATTAGGTGATAACATAACTCTGTTTGGAGACATGCTGATGAAGAGGATGATGACTTATTCTGATTGCATAGAAGTCATTTATCTTGGTTATAATATTCTTCGTTTAATCATCGCAAGCATTTGTGTGCCTCTCCAAGATACCAAAATATAAGCCTTCATAGGTACTATGAGATGACTAACAATTTCTTTCTACTTCTAAGAATCAATAGTTCTTAGCAATACCCACTTTAAGCTATATTTTCCATCTCTAAACCTCACCAGAAAAGGTGATTTAATTATAAAGAGGGCCCATTCTCCAGCCCCCTCTGCAGGTTTTTTCTGTAATGTAACTCCCGAGTTCCATGATGTCATACTGAAGTACAGCTGGTATAATGGAGTGCAGTGATCAGACTGAAGAACTCAATTGTCTTTGAACATTTAAAACTTAAGGGAAAAGTTTTACAAAAGGATTTTGCTTCCCTGACAAACCTAGCAAGAGATTTCCCTGTGTTTCTTATCTGGCAGACCAGACCTAAATCAGGCTGTCATGTAATCAATGGACTATGATAGGCTGATTATCATGTAGGATAAGTGATATCTATTAGAAAAAATTGATCCTGACATAACTCAGAAAAGGCAGCAGCTTAAAGCTAGAGGCCATGGGCTGTGGACTGGCCTTTGTACATATTTAATGGCTGTCATTTTCCTGAAGGTGCCTGAAAACAGCAAAAACTCTCAGGGTAAATCTATATTGATTGAATAATCCTTGTCATCTGTTAGGACTAACAAAGCTGTCACAGTACAGCCACAAGCAAACAGATTTTATTTGATAACTTTCTTTCCATTTCAACCGTGGAAGCACACAAGTGCTAGAGTTTCAAGGGAGCTCCTTTATGTTTGGTCTGTTTCCACTCAGGTAATTCCCCAGTGGAGATCCTTGTTTCCAGTAACTGATTGACTACCACATACTTAATTAAACCCGCATCATCCGAATTACAGCTTATGAAGGAATCAGAAGCTAGCTGCCAGAGAACCACTGATTCTACATAGTGCGTGTTGTATTAAGGCTGGAGCTTGAATGATTATGGCTGGGAGCTTGATAAAAATTGTAGGGGTGCATGTGCTTCCGGCTTTCCCTGGTGACAGCATCTCCTTTTATGAATACAGAAAAATTCATCAAACAGAAATCATTAAATGGAGCAGATGGGGCTTTCTGTGTGGCGGATGCATAAAGCGCTGGGAGATGATAAGCATTGCATTAGGCAGACCCATCAGATCAAAATGACAACCCTGAAAAGGTGGTGGACGCGGGATTGTTTGCTATTGTTGTCCTCACTGGATAACTTGTTTTTGTACTGATCAGAAATGGCGCTTCACACAATCTGTCAAACATGCTCCATGGCAGTCTCCCTGGAGTGTCACACATTTACTGCATGGCGTCTACTCATGAAGCCTCTCAAAAATAATGACTGGAAAGGTGATCAGTTTGGGGAGATATAGAATAATAAAGTGTAACGTCCCCATACCATTCTCCAAGCACTTTCAATATGCTACGGGGATTCTTTGTCTGATGCTTTTTATTGAATTTGATTTTTAATGGACTCAATCTATGACTTCTTAGTTTCCTAGCTTCCCTTTGAAGGCTAGAAACAAATTTAAATCTTCATAAGAACAGTGGATGAGGAACTGTGTAAGGAGGCAAGCAAGAATTAATCAGTTTATTTAGATTAGAGCAGAAAAATGTCCTGGATATATTATTTATGGGTATTGTTTGTATGTTTAGGTGGCTCTTTGAGTACCATATTATACCTCTGACCAAAATGGGTATTTGCATATCCGACCTTTCAGATACTCCATTTGGTTTTTTTGCATTTCTGTTTTTGTTGCTGTTATTTCAGTTTTTAGGTTATTTGGGTATTTCAGTTGCTTCGGAGAGGGTGTGAGTCTGCACAGCCCTGCCCCCTGCACTTCTGAGAGCTGCCTGTAAATGTAAATATTACCAATATTATGCATCTGACATACCAAAATGACTGAACTAACCAAACCAAAAAAGCAAAAAATCCCCAAATGCGATAATCAAAATGGATACCGATGGAGTGAAAATGGATATGGTTATTTTGGATATTGGTGGTTCAGGAATGGGGGTTGTTTCCTGTTCCTCGCAAACACGGAGAGTGATAGACATGGTTATCCACCCCAGACTTGGGAACTGCCTCGCCTCCTGCGTGTTTGTTTTTACCCTTAGACAATGTTTCTTCTCCCTCAAAATCCATGAAAGGAAAACAGTTTGAAAGGGATCATAATATGGCAGAACTAAAGCCCTGAAGTGGTGAGGATAATTTTTGAGCTCTGTGGGAGGTGGAATGTTGATTGCTTTAATCTTTCCTGCAAATATCAGATGTTTCAATATTGTCCAATCTTCACATACAGAAGTCCCCTTTAAACCCAAATCATTAGTCACCTTTTTTTTGGGGGGGTCAATGTTATGTCTTTATAAGCAGACGTTAAATTTTGCTGTGAACAATCCTTTTTGTTGTCTCTGCTTTCTGGCATTATTCTGCATTACATCTATTTTAACTGATTTATTTCAGAATGATAGCATTTTGTAGAACTAAATGATAGAACTGAAAGGTTGGAAGGGAAGGGACCTCAAAGGTCTTCTGAATTTCCTCCTAACTACTTCACAAATAGTATATTGTTATGGATAAAGGGTACAGTTCTCACTCACTGGGTATTTTAAATGCGACAGTGCCATTACACTTTTATATTTCCCAGGGTGAGTTCCCTCACCTCGGCCAGGATCTGACCCAGCCACTGAACAGACTTGTTGGGGCCTGGGGTGGGTTGGGGATGGGAAGAGGGTGGGGAAACATGTAGATGTGGGTCTGCACAGCCCTGCCCCCTGCACTTCTGAGAGATGCCTGCCCTCTGCCACTGTGTCCACCTGGAACTGCCCTGGATCCAGGCTACGATTTGGTAGAGTGTAGGGATGGGCGAATAGAATGCCGTTCAGATGTTTGGATGTTTGGTCGTTCAGTTTGAAACCTGAATTTGGGTTCAGCTGCTTGGTTCGGCGGAGTTCAGTTCATCAGATCTTGGCCGAACATTCAAAAAAGTGCTATCAGTACCAAAACCAAAACCGAATTTTTTTCGGTATCGGTATTTTTGACCCTGAAACCACCCCTGGTGTCCACCCCTGGTGCCAGGAAGTCTGCTCCTCAGCTGCCTCCCCCTTAGCTGCCTCCCCCTTCCAGTCATGTTTTTCCCACCCAAAGTAACGTTTTCCCCACCCCCGAACTCATCCGAACTCACTCGAACTTTTCCGAACTGTTCGGAAGTTCGAGTGTTTGGTTCAGAAGTTCGGTTCGGTCGTCCGAACAGGCCGAGTTCGGGTTGAACTCCAAATTTCCGAACCGCGTTCGCCCATCCCTAGTAGAGTGGGACATCAAATCTGACAGCCTGCTCTACCCTGGTCCAGAGATGGCTTCCCCAGGCTGTGGCAGCGCTTAGCCCTGGCTGTGACTGGATGATGGGTCTGAGGCCAATTTCAGACATCCCCTCCCTCGCATATTCTGGCTGTGGGGGGGGGAATGCACAGCCATAATATGCTCAGGGATTGATCGGCCATGAAAGGCCCCCTCCCCCCCTTCCGGGTGGCTTTGCCTTGAAACATGCGCATGGATGTAGAGCTTGATTTCCTGCTCTGCATCCATGCGCATGTCTGCCAGCAAAGCCATGCAGCGGGGGAGAGGGGGGCTTTCAGACCGTCGGATCCCCACGCATATTCTGGTTGCGCATTCCTCCCCGCAGCCAGAATATGTGGGGGGAGGGGCAGGGGGGCGTAGGAATGTCTGAAAGTGGCCTAAGTTACAGCCTGGGCTAAAAACTGCCACAGCCCGGGGAAGCCCTGGGTCCAGCTAGGGGTATCATCTGGCAGGCCAGTTCAAATGTGATGGCACTGCAGGTGGCTACACGTTGACCTGTATGGCCACCTGTAGTACCGTTGCATCTGAAAATACCCATTAAGGTGTGCAAGAGAGAGGCACACATTAAATATGCATTTGGTGCCATGTCAGACTTTAGTGGGTGAAGAACCCTTATTCACAATGGGAGCAATCCTGTGCCCTGAGGATCCGTCTGTGGATCTGCGTAAGCACGCATGTGCGCAGTTTATGCATGGCACAATGTGCCAGCAATGTGGAACCGCATGCATTCGGTGTGGCTGCAACTGCGTGTGGCTCCACATGAGATCTTCAGGGCATAGGATTGCACCCATTGAAAGACTTCATGGCCCATCATTCAGTCTCACTTGCACGTGAGCTCAAGATAGGCCCCTATATGTGATCTGCATTTGTGTGGTCTGACCACTCGTAAGTAGCCTCGAGATACAGAGGTGCCGTTCCTTATCTCAGTTACAGATGGCAATCTGCTGACCATGATTATGGTACACAATGATGCTTCTTACTGTGAATGAGGCTAGGGGTGTTAAGAAAAGTGACAGTGCTACTGCATCCCACCTGGAGGTGGGGAAGGCTACTCCCAGCTGGGGCAGCTCTGGCGGCAGGAACACACATCCCCATGGCTGTACCCAACCAGAAAGAGGGGTGGGGAGTGATGTTCAGCTGTCCAGCCACGCTCCTGTGCTGTGGATAGATCACCACCCCCACCATGACAGGCAGCCAAAGCTTCCAATAACAGGCTGCTATGGCAACCTCCCAGGCTGGACAGGTGTTACAAACAGATGTGGCCGCCCGGTTCAGCCCACTCTGGCTCA
>QEPC01010816.1:1182217-1187217 GCA_003113815.1 Sphenodon punctatus | reverse complement strand
TTTTCTTTATAAGTAGCATTACACCAACCATTAGTACAGACATTACAATGTCTCCACAGTAACCTACAAGCAATAATTTATTGTCATAATAAAGATGCATCCATTCACACACATTTTTAACCTCCTGTTTCTTCTATGGCCATGAGCAATTAACAATGGTGTGAATATGGAACAAAACCTCATAGACTTTGAATAATGAGTGTATTCGTGTCATGACATGATCCCACACTTGATCTTTATTAAAATGTTTTGAAGGTAATGTTTATTAAACATTACCTTCTCCAAGGTTGCCCAGGCACCTGTTCTGTTTGTCTACTGTCTCACAGATGTCTTGGTTCTAAATGATTATAATGCTGTCTAAGGGCTTCTTTGAAACCCCAACAAGAACATTTTGCATTACTTTATTTTCAACAATCAGATAACGATACATTTGTAGAGAGAGGTATAGGGGCTTGGGAAATTTCAGGCTCAAGGGCCAAAGCTGTCTTTATGCCCACTTTTTAATCTTTCCCTTTCCAGTTCCTGGTTCTGGCCCTCAAACACTGAAAGAGTGGACTCAGGGGAAGGGCACTGAGATGAGGGCATGCATTCAAGGTTAGCTGATGGCTCCATGCCACAGATCTGTTTCTGCTTCCCTATTCTGAACACATCCCCTTAGGCACTCTTATCCCAAACCCTATCCAGCCTGCAGATCTTGTATTAATTTTCAAAGTGGTCTGTGGGAGAGGAAAGGGTTGCACCACTGGTCTTGTAGAACAGGCTTGTTTCTGAGATTCTTTGATGCTGATACCACAATAATTTTTTCTTTTCTAGGGATGTGCGAACGCAGTTCGGAAGTTCGGAGTTCGGACCAAACTCGAATAGTTCGGTCGACCGAACCGAACTTTCGAACCAAACTGGAATTTGACCGAACTGTTAAGTCGAATCTGAACCAGTTCGGAAGGCAAAAAAAGCCAGTTTTGAATGTACGAACTCAGTTCAGAAGTTCAGAATTCAACCGAACTCAAATAGTTCATTCGACCGAACTGAACTTTCGAACCAAACTCGATTTTCAAACCGACCCGAACCAAATATCCGAACTCAGTTCTGTTCCCACATCCCTATTTTTTCCTTCTACTTCATATTAAAACATAATATTGGGTGATTTCAGACGTTATGCCACCACGGTGAACCACGGTGAATCCCCATGTGGGGACCGTTGTGGCATAATGTCTGTTGGGCCGAAAAGTGATTCCCACAAGGTGTTCACCCCCAGCAGGAATCACTTTGACCACGCTTTCGGAGGTCCGGGTGGCTGGACCTCCGAAAGCGTGGTCAAAGCGATTCCTGCCGGGGGTGAACACCTGGTGGGAATAACTTTTTGGCCCAACAGATATGATGTTACCACAGTCAACCATGGGGGGATTCACTGTGGTTTACCATGGTAACGTCACGTCTGCTCCTGGACCACAGCCCGGAATCAGCAGCCATGCCTGCTGCCGATTCTGGGCCGTGGCCAATACCCTGGGGGTGGGCGGGCACTGTGGCTGCATTGGCCACTGTGCCCGCCCATCTCCCACAGGGCAGGTGGCCTCAGGAGCGTGGGGGGCGGGGCTGTGCGGCCGCACTTTGCGCTGCGCAGTCCCGCCCCCTCCCCCGATCCCCCTCTGGAATCTGCCGGCACGTCTGTTGATGGGCCGTTCTGATTCCGGAGGGGAATCAATACGCGATTCCATGCCGGGGTCAATGGGTGCCCCGGCACATCTGAAAACACCCATTACCCAACTGCTCCACTGGGATTAGGGCCAAAAGGAGATTTTGTCAAGATGGCAAATCTTGTCACAATCCCAGTTCCCAATACCATCTTGGACAAAGTGAGACATTCTTGGTAGTCAGTAATGTCTTGACTGACATTTTGTTTCTCGATTTACCAGTTTTCCATTTACCGGGATCCCATTTACTGCTTTGTTGTCCACAGCTTTGTTGTCCATTTCAAATCTCAAGAAGAAGTACTGATGCATTACCACATTTCTTGCACTCCACTTTTCTTTGTACTTCCTTGTCACTCATTGCCTGATATGCAAATTCCTTTACTAATCTGCAATCCAGTTGCAGATTGGTCCAAGTAAAGGGAACAACATAGCACAACAATTCTGTTTGGAGGCACTGGAGTGGAGGTTAAGAGGCACTGAGGGAGGGGTGAGCTATTTGCACACTGATTGGTTCAGAAATGCAGGAACAACAAACCCAGAAGAAAAATGATATGCTTGACAAAGTGGTAAGCAGTAAATGAATGGTGTGCAGTAAGTGGAAAGTTGGTAAGAATTTTTGAGGGAAGAGTGGGATAAAAATTTAAATATATAAAATAAATAATTAATCAGGATGGCATCTCACAGTATTATGAGAACTGAGAAATCACATTGGTATTGGGAAATGGTTGGAAAATCAAACTTGGTTTCTTCCTGAAATGGCAAAATTTATCACGAGCAGCAATTTAACGGCTCGTTTCAGCTCAAAAGAGAGACTGCATGCACATAGAACATGGAGATTCCCAAACAGTCACCACATCATATGGAGTTTACTGAGTGCTTACATGAGGGGTAAGGCAACATGAGACAGGGTCAGCCAGATCTCATGCAATCCCCGGGGAGGACCACTGAAGCCACCACACTTTGGGCCTGCAGGGAGGGCAGTTCAAATGAGCAGCCTCCCCGCCCCCCCAGGGTATCAGGGTGAAGGGGCTGCCATCACAAGTCACTAAGTGCCACATATTGGCCAGTGAGCTATCCATACAGAGCAGGGCTCTCGAACTTCTGCTGCACAGCAGGCTTAGGCTCCTGGGAGTAGCTGCCGTGAAACAGCTGATGGGGCAAGGAGGACAGGGGCCCCGATCAGCTTTTCAGTGGCCAAGGTAAGCATGCTCCTGTTTCCCACCCTCCGATCAGGTGTTTGGGAGCTGGAGTGAGCAGCTCCTCTGGGTCCAATCCTTGAACCTCACCTCCATGCGGGGCTGCACAGGTCAACCAGGTTGGAGGTGGCCCGATGGCTTCACATCAGCCCATGTGAGGCAACAAGCTGGCCGTCTCCAGATGATGCATAGCATAGCAGCCAGGTGCCTGTCCCGACGCAGAAGTGGGTGAACATCTGGTGGTTGCTGGGTAGATGGTCAGCTGAATGGTGGGCTAATATCGGGGTAATGTGGCCTAAGGTGGGATAGCGTCTTGTGTGGTCGTACCCAATTACTCCAAAAAGCTAAACTATGAAAATATCTTTGCAAAAAAATCTCTACAAATAGTATTCCATGCTCCCAATCCTTTAAAAAACCCAAAAACAATTGCATTTGGCAATGTCCTATGACAATGAATTCCATCAGTTTATTCTGCAATTGGGATGAAAAGCACTTTTTTCTTATTTGTTAGTTTTAAATCTCCTGTCTGATGATTTCAGTGATGGTTCGCTTGTACTAGTAGTGCCAGAATGAGGAAAATAATATATTCCTATTCAATTTCTCCAGACATTCATGGTTCTATACACCTCCGTCATAGCCCTCACCAATCTTCTCCTTTCTAAGTTGACATCCTTTATTTTTTAATTTTAAAAAAAAATCCTTTCACTCTGGATCATCTTTATTGCCTCTATCTTTCCCAGTTTTACTTTTATAGGTGGAAATGACCAGAACCCTGTGCACTATAAAAGTTGTGGATGCAGCATTGATTTATGTGAATATTTTTTTAAATTGTTAAGCTCCTACTTCTGACTGAAAAGAAAACTATTGCTTTCTACATTTGATTGGAAACCTTGTTAATCTAATTAATGAGTTGTTTATATTTGCTTTCCGCAAAGTATTGCATTTACCTTCTTTCAAATTTGTCAAGTGAGGCTTAGAGTGCATGGAGCTTCCCTCGTTGACATGGTTATCTTCATTTTCCTGGTATAGACAACTGGGGGAACCCAAGCACAGTTGCATCACATCCTTTCAGTCTGAAACCTAATGTTAAACCCTCAACAAAAACCAGCCCAGCCAGGATGAACATTTACCCAAAGAACTTTTGGACAGCTGACAATCTAATCATGCATATAATTGCTTTTTAACTTTTTGCTCCTGCTGTGGCAGGAGTTAATAATCTCAATGGCTAGCAGTGGAACACACACATAATTTAAATGACTCTGGGATGATGTGCTGTAGTTATGTTATTAATTCTTGCAGACCCACTCTCTAGCATGGCCAAAACACTGAAAAGTAAATGGCTTAAAAATTGGTAAGAGGGAGAGTGTATTTCAGGTGATTTTCCTTAATTAGAAATTGCTGCTCATATTCTCCCAGTTGTAATAGAGTTATACATTTATTTGATATCTCCTTGAAGCCAGACTATTCAAGCAAATATATGGCTTTTCCTGAATAGCGACTTTCATGTCAAGTTATTATTATGATGGTTCTTTCAAATGAAAGTCATGAGTGGAAAGTGTCCGTCTTTAGTTTCTTTTTAGAATTAAAGACTTTTATTAAAGACATTTGATGCAAAGAAACAATTTTTCTTTATTCTGCTTCATATAGAATTTGTTAATATTTAGCTCCATTGCTAGAATGAGTATGGGCATGTTCCAAAGCCTTATTAAAGACTGTCTTTGTGTTCAGCGCGTTTTGGATAGTCACTCTAAATAGCAGACTTAGGAGGAAATCAGTTCCAACTTTTAGGATGGTGCAGTACCCTTGAAGAACTGCCATACTTTAAATGGCAACATTTTACATAACAAAGACCAAATAAGGTTGCAAGAGGAACTTCTATAGTAATATAAAATCTATCCAGTATGTTGGGTAAGCTATCTTTAAAAAAATTACTTCTAGGGGAAAATTGATACCACTTCAACACTGGGTGAAAACAAACATGATGCTAACCACCCTTTAACCACCCTTGGTGGTTATTTATGCATGTTGCAGGACTGTATTGGTGCCCTATGCAGCCCTGAAACATGCATAAATGAACACCAAGGGTGGTTAAAGGGTGGTTAGCATCGGGTAT
>QEPC01010816.1:1168077-1180366 GCA_003113815.1 Sphenodon punctatus | reverse complement strand
CCTGCCCTGCCCCTTTGTGGTTCCCCCCCTCTTCTGTGCCCCATCCCCTTGCTCCTGTTGTGCCTTGTGTGTTGTCCAGGAGCCCATGCCCCCCCTCCCTTCCTTTCCCTTGTGTGTGCATGTGTGTGTGTGCCCGGGCGTGTGCTCGTGCTGTGTGTTCTGCTGTGCCTCCACTGGCTGTGTGCCTGCTGTGTGTGATACCTGTCCGATTCTTCTCCCTCTCCCCCCTCCCTTCCCGTTTCCCTTGTGTGGGCATTCCCTTTTGTGCCTTTTGGCTTCATTTGCCCTCAGGTGGCCATGTCTGTGTCCCGCCCCTGCCTGGTGGCTTCTGGGTGTTTTGACCACAGCTGGGAATCAGCGTCATGTCTGTTGTGCTTCCCTGGGCTGTGATCTGGCGGCCCGATTCCTGGCCGTGGTCCTGGTCCTGTCACATCTGTTTGAGGCTTTTATTCTCCCCAGGGGGTGGTTGTTTTGTTCACCCCCACCGGGAATCCACTGTGGTGAACTGGCAACCCGTAACATCTGAAAACACCCACTGTCCTCCGATTCTGGGCCGTGGTTCAATTAACCACACTTTCGGGGATGGTGCCCAGACCATTCTCGAAAGCGTGGTTATTTTGCTCACCGTCGGTGGTTCACCATGGTGAACATCTGGTGGCGAGAAACCAGATGTTACAGGACCATTCACCACCATGGGGGATTCACCGTGGTTGAGTGTGGTAATGTAACGTCTGAAAATACCCCATGTTTCAGGACTGCATAGAGCACCAATACAGCCCTGCAACATGCATATATAACCACCACGGGTGGTTAAAGGGTGTTTAGCATCATGTCTGTTTTCACCCAGAGTTAAGGTCATTTGAAAAAAAAAATTGTAGACAATTTATGATATTAAATAAATGACATTTAAAGAAAAAATGTGATATGTGGTATGGCAATAAAGCAAATATATATCTTCCCTTAATGTTGATGGCAAATTATGGAATATAGATAGAAAACCTGTAAATCATTGCCATGGTTTTTTGCATTTAATTTTTGTTGTATGATTTTGCTAAATGTTTTTTTAATTGTAATTGTAATTAATTTTCATGTGTTTTGGCCAGCCAGCCTGCAACGCCCGGCCAAGTAGGGATTCCAACTACCGAGTCCTGACTGGGTCTCTGCTTCAGATACACCAATGCCAGTCAGCCTGCAATGACCAGCCTCAGTTACCGTGCCTGGGCAATCCAATGTCTGCTGCTGCTGCTGGTACTACATGTCAGTCATTTGCTCCTCCATCTTGTAGACGGGCATAGCTCAGATGAGTGCACCGGTGTGTGGGGGGGCAGGGTGTCCATGAGATTCACCACTGGGCAAAGCTTGCCCAATTTTCAATATAGCATCTTGAGCTCAGTCGAGTAGGATGCCAGCCTGCAATGTCCAGCTATGCAGGGGTGCCATCCACCAAGCCCTGGCCAGCCTCTGCCACTGCTCCACAAATACCTGGATGGCAGTCTGCAATGCCCAGCCAAGTAGGGGTGCCAGACACTCCAGTCCCAGGACCCACCATCAGGGTTCTGGGGCTGTCATTCCAATCATGGGGAGCCATCATTCCACTTTATTTATTTATTTATTTATTTAATTGATTTATATCCCGCCCCTCCTGAAAACAGCTCGGGGCAGCTAACAATTTAAAAACATAAAAATACAATCATATAAAATGTAAAACAATCATAATAATATTAAAACAGGGTTAGGCACATGATAAAACAATAAATAAGGGTGGAGGGAGATAAAAAAAAACTACCCCCCCTCCCCAAAGGCCTGGGTGAAGAGCCAGGTTTTACAAATTCACCAGAATCTTAAAAGGCTTGGGGCCAGGCGAGCTTCCTCCAGGAGGGAGTTCCAAAGGTGCGGCTTAGCCACCGAGAATGCCCTCTCTATTGTGGCCCCCCACTTAACTTGGGGGACCTCCAAGAAGGCACCCCCAGCAGACCGAAGGAGCTGCTCTGGGGCACAGAGGGCGAGGTGGTCCCTGAGGTATGAGGGGCCCAGATCGTGAAGGGTCTTAAAGGTCAATACCAAAACCTTGAACCTGGCTCGGCTTCCTATTGGCAACCAGTGCAGAGTCCAGAGCACAGGTGTTATGTGCTCCCACCAGCCCATCCCTGAAAGGAGCTGGGCCGCCGAATTCTGCACTAGCTGCAGCCTCCACACCAGGAACAAAGGCAGCCTCACATAGAGCACTTTTCAGTAGTCCAGCCTTGAGGTGATGAAGGCATAGATGAGGGAGGCCAGGTCCGGGCCGGAGACGTACAGATGCAGCCTCTGCACCAGATACAACTGGCAGAAAGCGGCCTTCGCCACTACCTCCACCTGTCACTCCAGGCGGAGATCTGCATCCAATATCACCCCCAGACCCCGAACCTGCTGAGCTATAGGAGGGCAAACCCCCTCAATTCATCCAGAAGCTGCCTCTCCAGTCCCAGGACTCACCATCAGGGTTCTGGGGCCATCATTCCACGCATGGGGAGTCGTCATTCCACTGCATCAAGTAGCAGCCAGCCACTCCAGTCCCAGGACCCACCATCAGGGTTCTGGAGCCATCATTATGCTCACGGGGAGTCATCATTCCACTTCATCTAGAAGCATATGTTATGCCTATGTTGTGCCTATGTTGTGTCATATAGGGCCTACATTGTGTTGTGAAGGGGAAAGATGTCCGAGCCCTGCTCAAAATTGTCCCCTTGGAGTGCATAAAAAATGTCATGTAACTTTCCATACTACTGTGCATGTGCCATTGAGCAGGACTGATTTTTTAATGGATAATAATTCAGTTTTCACTGCACCAAGCTCTATCCTTTTACAGTAGCCCTTGGTGGTCATGTCACATTCCAAGCGTCTGAATTCTGGGGCTCAACTCATCCAGGGGGAGGAGATATGGATGGTTCAAAATCCTCCCCATGAACTGAATGAATAAAAGTCACATAACTTTCCATAGTCACGTAACTTTAGTCACATAACTTTCCATAGTGACATAACTTTCCAAACAGGAAGTTTGGGACTGGCGTTGTGATGAGCCTGAGCCTTGCTCAAAATCCTTCCCATGGAGTGAATGATAAAAGTCATACAACTTTTCATAAGGAGTGGATGAATAAAATGAATGCAACTTTTCATATGGAGTGAAAACTACAGAGTGAGGCAAGAGGGTAATTGACACGAGAATGGGTAATTTTAGATTACAGTCAACCACCCTGAATCACAGTGGATTCAGGGTGGTGGCTGTGATTGCATGAATGTCTGTTTGAGCCCTTCCAGATTTTCACCACGGTGAATTCCTGGTGGGGTTCAACGCTAACCACAGTTCTGGAGGTGAGGCCGGCCTCACCTCCAGAACTGTGGTTAGCTGGACCACGATCAGGAATGGGGCAAAAGTAACATCTGTTACCTCACCCCATTGCTGAGCACGGTCCGGACCATGGTAAGAGATCGGACGCAGCGCCCTGATTGGCCGCTGCACCCACCAGTCTCCCTGAAGGCGGCCAGCCGGTGGGGTGGAGGAGGGCAGGGCTGAGTGTCCCCTCCACGATCAGGGTTCAGCATGGTTGGCTGAAAGGCCCATCACATCTGAAATTACCCACTGACTAGCTTCCTCTTGGCTCTTGCCAGTGGTTTCTGAGACAAGATGGTAATTGACATGAAACTGACTAGAGCTGATCCAAATTTTCATAGAGTGAAAAGTAGGATTGAGGCAAAAGGGTTATTCATAGGGATGGATGAACAGACTGCGGTTTGGGTTCAGCCGTTCGGTTCCGCCGCGTTCGGTTTGGCCGTTCAGGTCCGGGTTCAGCCGTTCGGCGGGTTTGTGTTCGGCTGTTCGGTCCGGGTTCGGCCGTTCAGCCAAAAAAAACCCGCGAGAGCTGGAAATAGTCCCGGAAAACAGAAATTTGTGTGCGTGCAGAGTTGTGTGGTGAGTGAGTGTGTGTTTGACTCGGTGGCTGCTCGGTTTGTGTGTTTTGGCTGTGTTTGACTGTTTGTGACTTTGTTGGATTGGCTGTGCTGTGAGTTTGGGAGGTTCGGTTCGTGTGTGTTGTGGGTGAGAGAGTGGTCCTTGTTTTAAAAAAATAAAATAAAATTTAAAAAAATGAAGAAGGCTCAGGTGGCTGTGGTGCTGATCCCCCGGCTGGGGGCCAACTTGCCAGTGCCACTCGAGGAGGAGGTGGTAGCAGTCGAGGTGGTTGCCCCGGCGGCTACTACACCTCCCATGGCACTGGTGGCTTACTCTTCAGATGAGGAGGAAGTGGCGGGCTCTGGAGTTGCTGCGAGGTTTGTAAGTTTTTTTTTTACTTTGAGGACAACAAAGACTATCTGTTGGAGAGAGCTCACTGGCGTGCGCGTGGGTGCGTGGGTGGTGGGCATCAGTTGGGCACAAACAGTGGGCATCAGCGGGTGGCAGTGGATGTCTGCAACAGAGAGGGAGGGTACTGTAGTGTGGGGGACTTTGGCACGAGCAGCACCCCCACCCAAACATGTGCCAGGCTAGCAAGGGCTCCACTCTCCACTCTCCAGTTGCCTTGCCATCCCACTCCCTTCACACCCCCAAATAAGAGCAGGCTCTTTCCTCCAGTCAGGGTTATTATTAATAATAATAATTATTATTATTATTAACAAACATTTATATAGCACCAGCAGTGTACCTGGCACATTTACAAAATAATAAAATAGACACGCTCCCTGCCCCTAGGGCTGACATTCTGAGAGACATAGGAAGGGGAACAGAGGGAGAGACAAGGAGTCTAACATTCATGAAGATGCGAGGTCTCAAGTGGACGTATTTGGCTTGGTTACAATGAGAATGAGGGTTACGATGAGGGTTCCCTCTCCTGTCACCATCCCTAGCACCCCAAGGAGGGCAGGATTTGCACATGCCAGCCAGGGCCTTCCTAGTTGTAATCCCAAGCACCACAAGGAGGGCAGGGCAGGGCATGATTTTCACGTGCCAGCCAGAACCTTCCAGTTCCTAGTTGCACTCCCTAGCATCCCCAGAGGGCAGGACTTGCACAAAATTAAATTTCTAGTTGCAATCCCTACTAGCACCGCAAGGAGGGAGGACTAGAGAGCCATCATCATAAATGCCTGATATTTATTTGGTGTTAACTTCTTATGTGTTCCCATTTCAGAGAGGAATCGGATTCTGGTGGCACTGGCCACAGCCCTGATGCTTCTGCCAGGACAACGGCAAGGGGGAGGACTCGATGGACACCCAGGGAGAGATCGCCGGTGACACCCCCAGACATTCGGAGCCAGTCGTCGGATGTCTGGAGGTTCTATCACAAGGGCGACAGAACCGCCACATGCAAGGTATGGCACGGGGACTGGAACAACAGGGAATGAATTGCCCTATGACCTGTTAGGAATGGAAGTCCCCTGCAGAGAGAGATTGGATGGCCACCCAGTCCACCCACTTGTGGAGACAGAATGCAGGCAGGGCTTTTTGACACACAATTGGTCTGACACAGTATGACACTTCTTATTTTCCTATCTTTTTATGCTCTTTTTAGATCTGCAAGAACGTTTTCCGCCGGCAAAGGGAGGGGACCACGTCGGGACTCATCAGCCACATTGAAAAAACCCATGGCCTGAGAGTGAGGGGGGCGGGTGAGGACTCGGAAGACTCTGGAGTGGTGCCCGTGGAACCTCAGTGCCAGAAGAAGGGGAGGAAGGCACCCCACAAAAGGAGGCATACAGGCCCTTACCCTCCCCCCTCCAGCCCCGACATGGAGACCCCCAAGCCCCTGGAGGATGTGGAGGTGAAGGCCCTTTGGGCCAGGATGCAGTAGTGCACCCTGGCTCATGTGTAGGTGGTCCAGAAGTCCTCTGCCGACCTGGAGAAGGGCCTGGTGGAGGAGCTGCAGGCGGTCCAGGCAGAGCGGCAGAGGGTGGCGGCATATGCCCAGTATGTCTCCGCCGAGCTCCGCCACGTGCAGCTCTACCACCAGGCGCTCTCCAGGTGGCATGGGGTGATGAAAGAGGGTCTGGATCACTGCGTCCTCAATGTCGTGCTGGACGAGCATGAAGTCGCCGACCCTGAGCCCTGAGAGGTGCCCATACCTGTCCTGCCCTTAGACCGATTCCCGGGGGATAGGCCCAGTGGAAGCAGAGCAAAAGACTCTTAGGTTTGTTACTAAGTTTCATTTGCATGTTTGCTTTTGGTTTATTTAATGTTTTTGTTGTTGTTGCTTTGTTATTGTTGATGTTATTAAAATTGTTATAATAAAAGTAGTTGTAATGTATTACGAGCTTCGTTTCACCTGTCCAATATTTTATTTATCCCTTTGTGCTGCTGAAGTTCTGGCTGGCAGGTGGCAGAATCTCATACAGCTTGTCGATCCCTTCCAGTCTCACCTCTTCCCACCTCATGTAGCGTAGTTATGAACCCAAAGATGTGCNGTGGCCAATCGCAGACTGCCAAGCCAGTGGTCTGAGGTGAAAAGGAATGGTGATTCGGCAGGCTGGCTGCTACTCCAAGTCACTCTCCACCCTCCACCCCTGGTGCATGGAAGCCTGCTCCTAGCTGAGTCAGATGACTTCCCCCTCCCTGGTACATTTGGCCTTCCAGAGACCTGTCAGTAGACCATGTTTTAGACACCCGAACTAAACCGAACGTGATCCGAACTGACCGAAGTGTTTGGCCATTTTGGCGTTAGGTGTTCAGTTCGGTGTGTTCGTGTCCATGTTCGTGTTCATGTTCATGTTCGTGTTCGTGTTCATGTTCATGTTCGGTCATCCAAACAGGCTGAGTTCGGGCCGAACACCGAACTTCCGAACCGCGTTCGCCCATCCCTAGTAATTCACGTGGAACTGATTAGAGCTTAAAGTCTTTGTGACAGAGCTGGCTTCTGATAAAGTTACATGATTTGAAAAAGCAGAGACAGGTAACTTTCCTCATGTTGTTTTTCTAACAACACAAATGGTGGTCAGTGGCTGCTTGACTGTGCATGCGCAAGCCAGCATAAACTATTTAAAAATATTTAATAACCCATTTTTGGCTGCACCAAGCACTACCATACTACAGTAGCACTTGATGGAGATCTCAGACTACAAGGCTGTAAAGTCTGGGGGTTCAACCCGTCATGGGGAGGAGATATCCATGGTTCAAAATAGTCGGGATGCTGTGCATTTTGACCACAAACAATTAACATTTCAACAGTTATAACCTTTTTATTTTCTGACTGGATCTTCTTCAAACTTTGCATGTATGATGGTCTCCACAAATATCAGCCATGGATACATTTTCAGAACTGTAGTTCAAGCAGCTTCCTCAATATTGGGACTTCAGCAGTCCCCTGTTTATAGTGGAAAGCGGTTGTGACTTTAACTTACTTACAGCTACTGCTGTAAGTAAATGCCCCACCCCATCCCAGAAGTAGCTCAGAATGACTTGCCGTAATTAAAAAAAAACATTCTTAGTTTAAATACATATAAAATAAATCCCCCCCCATGCTCAACCATTTCAGCCACTCCCACTTGGAGGAGTTCCCCTCCCTAAGCTTAAAATGCAACTCCCCCCACTTCTTGAAAAGGGGCTGTAGCTAACCGGAGAAGTTTCTTACTGTGCTCTCATCCACTCCTTCATCTCTCACCCAGGGGAGTCTCATGTTAGCTATTCCAACCAGACCTCACCCCGACCTCCCATCCCTCACAAACTCACCTTTCTATCCTCCTCTCATAGCCCTGACCCACAACATATCATCTATAAAATACAAGTAGCAGGTCTAGTCAAGGAATCTGAATACTGTCAATATGTTAGTGAACTTAGATTCTTAGGTTATCAGTTATTTGAGCTGTGGTAGTTTGGGCCAAATAGGGTGATGAGCATAGCACAGGGATCCAATCTTCAAATGATGCAAAGAGACAGACCAGAGGGGGTGGCTGCACCAGCCTGATTCACTCCCCCCAGGTTAGCTGGTCTGTCTGAAGGTGCCCCACCAAATGTTGGAGCAGAGCAGACAGCCCCGCTTGAAGCTCTCCAGAACATCTCAGAGCATCACCAGAGGAGTGGGCCTGCCAAATCCAGGACACTGGCCCAGAGTAGAGCTGCTGTCCATCTGCTTGGTGGACTTTTGCTGCAGCTCCACTCTCAGCTGACCGTTTTCTCGGTAATACCATAGAGTTGTGGGCCCCAGTCTAGAGCATCCACTTGGAACTCTATGGTGGGTGGGTGTGTCATGTGGGCAGGCCATGGCCAGAGGAACTCACTGGGTCTGTCTAAAGTGGATCCAGGTGGGGTTGGGAGCAGGTGGATGTGGGGATGCACCCCCAGAGCAGATCTGGGGGTGGGCTGCCCCTGCATCTGTCTAAAAATACCCAAAGTGTTCTACCACTGCAAGTTCCATTTACTTCAATGGGGTTTATTCCAGAAAAGCACTTTGAGGAATGGGATTGGGGCTGACTAGAATTACAAGAGAACATTTTCTCTGTGTTTTGCAAGAGAACCTATCTTTACAGGCCTGAGGAGTATTGAAGAGGTCTTTGCTGAGCTCAGAATGGCTGGGTGGTTAACTATTGCTGTCAAAACAAAAGGGGAAGAATATTATTAGCTTCCTCCTGAAACTTTCAGCCAACTAGTGCTCAACTGTTTCAAACCTTCTGAAGAGCATTGATATTCTAGAGAGGCGAGCCAATAATCTAACTTTTCCCCCTTTCTAGAAATCTGTCTAGTTGTTAAGGGCAAATTAATTTTCTGTATGAAATTCAGTTTAAGCAAATTATTAAGAATAAAAGAGCCCTTCTTCTCTGCTTTTCAAGGCAGAGAGCTTGCATTAACTTCTTCTCTGAATTAAACATCAAGAAAAAGACATGTCATTAGTGTTTATTCTGAATGATATTTTTTAAAAAAATATAATTTCAGAGACTTTCAAGTCAGTCCAATTCCTAATATGATTCCCAACCTTCTGCCATGATAATTCCTCCAGTACCTCCCTCCCATCCACCCAGTTATATAATGGTTATAAATAGGCTCCTAGTATCCACATCCACCACTAATTGACAGTGTGCTAGCACATTGTTCAGGTGTTCTCTTTCATTTGAAAAGGGATGCAATGAAAGATTTTAAAACAAGCCTTGCAGATGGCTTTTGCTTAAGTGTTATTAAGGTTACCGTACAGTACAGAAACTTTGCTTTAAGTACAGTGAGTAAGTACAGAAAGTTTACAGTACAGAAAGCTGCTGCAGAAGGGGGGAGGTAAGCCAGGTCATCAGTGGGGCCTGCAAGGCTAGCTGCATCACCTTGGGGTCCCTCCCACCCCTCAAGGTAATCCTTGGCCACCTGGCAGGTGCGAGCAGCTGGCATGGTGAGAAGGAGCCAGCCAGCACCAGCATGGAGACCAGCGGAACTGAATGCTTTGCCTTGGAGCCCCCTCTCCCCTCAGGGAAATCCCTGGCTGACTGAGAGGTGGAAGAAGCTGACGCAGCAAGGAGAAGCCGGCCTATGCTTCCGGGAAACCAGCAGGGCCGAACGCCTCACCTTAGAGTCCCCTTTTACCTAGGGGAAATAAATTCCTGGCCACCTGGCAGGTGCGAGCAGCTGGGACAGCATGGAGGGGCTAGCCAGTGTCACCATGAAGCTGCATGTCTTGTTTTGAAGTCTCCCCTTCTCCTGGCGAGCTGCCGGACCCCAGGCGGCCCGGAGTTGTTGTCGCAGTGAAGAGGAGCCAGCTAATGTCACCATGAAACCAGCAGGGCTTGAATGCCTCACCATAGAGTCCCCCTTCACCTAAGGAAATTCCTTGGCCACCCAGTAGCCAGGAGCAGTTGGAGTGGTGCAGAGGGGACCGCCAGTGCCACTGTGAGCTCAGTAAGGCTGCATGCCTCACCTTAAGAACATAAGTGCCATACTGAGTCAGACCAATGGTCCATCAAGCCGAGCATCCTGTCTCTGACAGTGGCCAGTTTTGGTCGCATGGGGGAAATATCAGCAGTCACAATGGGCAATCCATTCTCTGTTGATCAGTCCCTGCTACCGACAGCAAGAAGTTTCCATCTCTAATCTACTTGGCTAATAGCCGTTAATGGACCTATTCTCCACTGAAGTCCTGACTTCCCCCCAGGGAACTGTCAGGCCCTGTGCAGCCCGAAGCAGCTGGAATGGTGAGGAGGCGGAATCAGCCAGCATCTCTGTGGAAACCAGTGAGGCTAAATGCCTCTTCTTGAAGTCTCCTCACCACTCAGGAAAATCCCTGGCTGGCATCAGCTGATGCCGACCAATGCCACTGTGGAGCCCAGCAAGGTGACTAAATTTGGAGCCACCCACCCCCAGCCCCACTTGGCAAGCTCCCATATACTCTCCCAGGAGGGAGATCCCCATATACTCTCCCAGGAGGGAGAGCCCCATATACTCTCCCATAATGCTAAGGGAATCCCCTCTCCCAAGAACCCCACACCACAGCTGCAGGAATGGTCTTGTGTGTGTGTATCCCCCAGACAGAGAGAATGTGTGTGTGTGTGTGTGTGTGTGTGTGTGTGTGTGTGTGTGAGAGAGAGAGAGAGAGAGAGAGGAACGTTCCAGTAGTCATCCTGTCTGAACCCCGAACCTAGGCTGTGGCCTAGGAAGGGAAATCTGGGGTGGGCTCTGTGCACCTGGCACAAGAGTCCAGCACTGGCCCACTCCCTCCCTAGGTGCATGTGCCAGCCTATTGGCTGGTTAGCTACCTGGCCTGGGGTCCTGCCACAACCTGCTTACCACGGAGGCTGCTTCTAAGGGCTGGCTCCCACAAATGCCCATCCTACTTAAGGTAGGAGGGCCTTGTTTTGTTCAAATGTCACTTGCTGGACAGTATATGGGAGCAGCACACAAGAAAGAACATAAGAACTGCCATAATGGGTGGAACCAATGGTCAGTCTAGCCCAGCATCCTGTTTCCAACAGTGGACAGCCTTAATTGCTTTTGAGAAGTACAAAACAGGTCATAAGAGAGTGATTCATTCCCTGATGTTCACTCTCAAACTCCCAACAGTTAGAGGTCTCATCCTGTCTTGGAGTAGGGGGATGGATTAGAAGAAGGTTCCCGACCTCATGTTCCCGACCTCAAGTTCCCGACCCTGGCCAAAGTTCCCGACCTCAAGAGGACCACAAGATACACACACACACACCCCTACACCTCTCTGCTTTGTGATTGCCCAGCAGAGACGGTGATCTGTGGCTACTGAGACTGAGGAGTAGCTATGATTTAGCTGCTGATACTTGGGTGCAATGAAGTAAGATACAGAACTGTTAAGACAGCACAAGGTACAGATCAGCTCTGCCAAAAGCTGCATCTGAACAGTTAAAGAGCTACTGGGTGTTTTTACACACACATTTCTCCTGCATGTTTGCTGTTACATGCTGAACTTTCTGTGGGCCTTTTTAAACAAGTGGGATTTAAACTTCAATTTAAACCTGCAACTCTTGGACACCTCCTTGAGGGGCCTTTAGCTGGGCGACTCCCAGATGTTTTGAGACATGGCGTAGTACAGACCTTGATTATCGAGGTATTTCTACACCGCGTTTCAAAACACCTGGGAGTTGCCGTGTGCCGCTGTTTCTAATGGTGCCCGGGTGACTTCCGGTTCACGGAGGAGCATCTAAAGCTCCCCCACGGAGGTGTCCAAGAGCCGCAGGTTTAATATCCTGCTTGTCTAAAAAGGCCCTGTGTGTCTAAATCAGTCACCCAGATCTTAAACATCTGGCTCTTTGAACTTCTGCATAGAAAAATCTCCCAGAACTTTTGTGTGTAAAATGTTCTCCTGGTAAACTATGTTGCTCCAGGCAGCTGTGGTCACTTGGTTTCCCATGGCAGCCCCTCATGTCTACAGCTGCAGCTACTTGAAGCTGCCTCAGGGCAGTGTTTGTGTGAAGAATTAATCCAGGAACTGCCTCAGGGCAGTGTGTGTGTGAAGAATGCGTCCAGAACTTACTTGTGAACTTGTAAACCCAGAAGATTGAAAGACCAGCACTTTAAGGTGTGTGCAAAAATGCCCATTGTTTGGTCATCTCTGGACTGGATGCCTTTGGAGGTTCCTTCCAACATTTTGATATATTTTTTTGGCCAACTTTACTAAGCTAGGAGAGGAAGGTAATAAAAAGTAATAAACACCCCTAGATAATAATACTATATACTAGGGGCGGGACACCGGACCCATTACCGGGTACCGGATTTACCGGTTACCGGTTTCACAAAAACCGGTTTCCCGGATTAAATCCGGTATACCGGTGCCGGATTTATTGCATTGGTTTCAATGGGGCGCTGTGTCCCCATTGAAACCAATGCAAT
>QEPC01010816.1:1130359-1160268 GCA_003113815.1 Sphenodon punctatus | reverse complement strand
GGGGAGAGACTTAGGAAGGGGAACAGAGGGAGAGACAAGGGGTCTAACATTCATGAAGATGCGAGGTCTCAAGTGCACGTACTTGGCTTGGTTACAATTAAGCTTGTGGAGGGACATAATATTCACAGGATTCATGTAAATTAGATGGAAGATAAAGAAGTTGTGGCCATGAATGTGTATGGAGCTTTTCTTAAAATCACAACATTCAATTGCTTCTATAATCGGCGCCCTTTATCTAATCATTTAGAAAATTGGTACACATAATGCCCTCCATTGGGGGTACAGAACTGAATAAGAATAAAAAATGCTATAGCTGAAAATACATTTTTCATTTGTTTCCCTTTATCTCAAAAACAAAATGTCATTTTCATATCTATTTTCATTATTATTATTTGTCATTTTTGTTATTGTAATAATGTTAATGAAAATGAAAATTTTCATTATAGTTATTGTAATAACGAAAATGACATACACACTCCAGCCTTTGAAAGTGACAAGAACAGACCAGGAGTTCTGGCAAGCCCAGGTTCCCCAGTGCTCACACTGGGGACGTGTGTTGCAAAGGCCAGATTGGCACTTCCCCCTCTCTTGTGGTCTGTGGCAGAGGGAGTGTGTGGCGGCTGCCTTTATGGCCAGGGTAGTCACACTGGGAGTCACCTGTTTGAATCTCTCCCCATGGACCCATTGAGTGGACGCTCTGTGACAGTTCCACTCAGCAGCCACAAACCCCCCTCCCCCATCACCTTGCTCATTTTAAACCACCAAGGGATACATTCATAAAGTCAAGAAGTCATGTGTATGTGCTTACAAGGGAGAAGGGGACCCTGAGTGAAAGAATGGAAGAAGAGGCATCAGTTATGAGTCTATAGGTATGACAGAGAAGAGGCATGTTTACAAGAGGGATTGAACAATTGGAAGGGAGTTAAGTGAATGCATTCAGTGAACACATGAAGCGAATGTAAGAGGTGGGTAAAAAAACTGTAACAAAGTGAAATCTTAAACAAAATTTCTCATTACAGTGTATCAATGTTTTTGCCACTATTCCCTTACATTTAAAAAAAATGATCAGGGGCTTAAATGCCAAAAAAATGCACAGTTATCTTTTTTTTTAAAAATGAAAGCTAGTTTTTAGTGAAAATTGTTACGTTATTTTTTATTTAAAAATTCTAAAAGCAATTTCAAGATTTCAAAGATTTTCACAACTACTGTATTGCAGTCTTCAGCTAGCTCTAGTTCAAGCTTACGACCCTTAACTGTATGATTTTGCCTTCCTCTGTGACCTCATCTTTTCCAACCTACACTCCCAAGTCTTCTTTCTTAGCTGCTTTCTTTTATTTTTTTTGGTTTCTTGCCTTCTCAGTCTTATGCACTTACATTTGATTTCTCTCTTTCCATTCAGATCTTTCCTTTAAACATTAATTATTCTACAAAGACTTTCTCCACTAATTAAAAAACTTTAAAAATCTGCATCATCATTATTCTAAAAGATTAGTCACAAGTTACAAGTTTATTGTCAAAGCAACAATGCCATCACAAATACAAACAATATAACACCATATATACACAGTAACAAACCATAACATCAAACGTAAAAGTGATTAGGTATCTAAAGACAAATCTATAAGAATCAAGTGATCATATTAAAAAGTACCGCTAACTTCCTTGTTCTGAAAAGGGCAAAAGTATATTTTTATTTAGCAATTAAAGAGGACACCACCAGTTTCAAATCGGAAAGCCATCTAATCAGCACATCTTGTTGAGTACACAGGGACATGTTGTTAATTAATGGAAGTAAATACTGATCTCTAGCAACACCATAAAGTGGACAGGCAAACATTACAAGTCCTAATGATTCCACAGTACCCATCTGACAATACTGACACTCTTTCATCATACAGGATCAGTGATGTAGTGGTATTTTTTAAAGTGCAGGAGCCCTTCATGAGAGCCGCCCCCAAAGTCTCCAAGGCTGCCGAGGGGGGCCACAGGAAAAGTGCTGGAGCTCCATTCCCCCACATTCCTGCTCCACTACACCACTGTACAGGATGTTCAAAAGTCTCCTATCAATGACCGTGGTGGGAAGGAGATTAAATCAGGTTTCTTAGATTGCAAATTCTTAGGGTGATAAATTTCTCTTTGCCTACACAGCCAGAAGTACAGGGTCAGTGATCCTCACTGAACACATTGATATAATAATGAAGAATCCATTGATGGGGGCTGTGGCAAGAATAGGCTCGGGATGTGTGAACAGAACCGAGTTCGGAAATTCAGTTCGGTTTGAAAATCGAGTTCGGTTCAAAAATCGAGTTCGGTCGACCAAACTATTTGAGTTCAGTCGAATTCCGAACTTCCGATCTGAGTTCGTACATTCAAAACCTGTTTTTTTGGCCTTCTGAACTGGTTTGGATTCGACCAAACAGTTTGGTCGAATTTGAGTTCAGTTCGAAAGTTCGGTTCGGTCGACCGAACTATTCAAGTTCGGTCCAAACTCCAAACTTCCGAACTGCGTTCATACATCCCTAGAATAGGCGCTCCTGGCCTGAGTCCTGGCAGGATTAAGGCCCCAACAGTTAGTAACTCAGAGAATCCCCCCTCCGCGTTAGCTGCGGCGGGGGTTTGGTGCTGCCGCCCCCCCACTCCCCTGAGCAGGGAAAAGACGGGGACACAGGGTGGGGATTTCAGCCGCACAGGCCGGCAGGGAGGCGGGGCCCCCGTTGTGAAGCAACGGGGGCAGAATCAAGCACGCCCGGGAGTCTCGCGAGACCAGCGAGATCCTGGGCGCCATTTTAGATCCCCCGCTTTGGCGCCGCATTCGCGCGGCTAGAGCGGGGGGGATACGACGTTCAAGCACGAGCGGCCGGCTTGGACAACAGGCCGGCTCGTGTGCAGCAGGGCAGAGTGCTTTGAGCTGTCGGAGGGAACAGGGCAGGCACAGCCCCCCCCCAACTTTAAAAGTGGCCAGAAATAGGGCCAAGGACAGGTATAACAGGCCCCACCAATCGGGCAAAGCCCCCTCCACGTGGGCCCTGAAGGGTGAGGAAGAGGCCCAACGGGACAGGGGCCATTGAACAGGCCCAACAGGGTCTGGTGACACCCCCCCCTCGGGCTCGTGGGGGGTGTGAGGTTGGTGTGGACCCCCCCGCCCCCAACAGGCCTGTTGTGGAGAATATCCACGGGGCCCTGGTGTGAGCCCCCGACAGGGTTGCTGGGCAAGCCCTACCCCCTGTGGGGTTAGGCCCAACAGGGCCCTTTGGGCCGGGTGTCGCCCAGCCTGCGCAGGGCGTAATAGGGTGGAGGGGCTAGGAAAGGCCTAACCGGGCCTACTGGTAAGGGGTGTGGCCCAGCTGGCCTAGGCACTGGGGACAAGGCACTACAGGGTGTAGCACAGTGCTGGCCTGGTCGCAAGTACACCAGGGGTTGGGTCCAAAGGCCCAGGAACACGGGTAATAAGGGCCAACAGGAGCAGGGTTATAAGAAGGGTGAAGGTGTTTCCCTGATAGGGATAGTTGAGAGTGATGCCTCCCAAGAAACGAGGGGCAAAGAAGACCCCCCCGGCTAAGAAAAAGGGATCTGTGCAAAAGGGGCCAGGACAGAGGGGGAAAGGAGATGATGGGGCGCATCAGGCTGAAGTCCTGCGAGCAATGCAGGAACAGTTGGCAGGGTACCAGTCGCGCATAGAGGAGCTGGAGAATGCACAGGAAAGAAGGGGAACAAATGAGCATTACACCGAGGCCGAGGTGGGTTTAGGAGACTCATCAGGGGGGAGGGGTAATGGTTCTACGGTAACCAGGGGAACTACCCGCCTGGGGAGGCGCTGCGCGGTTCCATATCGTTACAGGGACGATGAACCAGGACCCAGCAGGAGGAGAGAGGATTCGTCGCCCATACCCATAGCTTGGAGCGACCCCCCGCGGGAAGGAAGGCAAGCGGCAGAGGACAGGCCGGAAGGGGTGCACCACAGACACGGTGGTTCAGGGAGCTACACTGGCGAACGGTGGTCCAGGGGGGACCCAGAACCGCGTGCAGGTGAGGAATGGGGTGACCCGTGGGGGGAAGAAGGGAATGGGCAATGGAACACGGAGTGTTACCGCCCCCACCCATTAGACTCCACTGTTGGCAGGGGCACTCTGGAATGGGGTTGCCGGGGCCAGACATGGCAGGGGGTGGGTGGTACCCCACCTGCATGTGGGCAATCACACCCTGTCCACTGGGGGGGGTGCTCAGGCGGCACAGACCGGGGTTACACGGCGGCAGCCCAAGTTTGGGGGGCCCCGCAGTGCTGTGGATGCGCAGTGAACCACTGCTGTTCGAGTAAGGGCGAGCCGCGCCCCCTTTCGGGAGGGCACGCGGATGTGTCTGCCCCCCTAGGGGAGCATCTCCTTCAGGCAACTAAGGAAAAGATCTGGAGTGGCGAATACATCGACATATTCGTCCTCCTTTTCAGTGACCCAATCCCGGATCCTAACGACAAGGAGGAGGTGAAAGATAAGGAGAGGTTTAAGAGGCCGAAAGCAGAGAGGTCGTGGTCCAACTGGACGGCGGCCTACACAATATATATGGGAGTAACATTGATTAAATTCCCAGACCGGGGCCTGGAGATGCTTAAGTACTCGGATATAGTACGAAGGGCATTCGACACCGGGGGCCCCGGTGCCTGGCTGCGCTATGACGAGTCATTTCGTCGTAGGGCAGCCAACAACCCCAGAATAAGGTGGGACGTTCACGCACCAGATATCTGGTTAGAGTGCATTAGCTGCACTAGGTATACCCCACGGTCTGATAGCGGACATGTCCTCACCAGACCGGCGAATGCGCAAGGGGGAACGGCGGCTGGCCGAGCACGACAGTCCCCAGTGGGACCAACTTGCTGGGATTTTAATGATGGAGGGCGGTGTTTTCGTGCCCAGTGCAGATTTAAACACGCATGCACCCAGTGCGGCGGTGATCATTCTGCCTCAGCATGCTCCCGTTTCCGCCAATACGGAAACAGAACGCGGGGGCGGGCAAACAACAGACAGGGGGCCACAGGACAGGGCGGGCCCTCAGCAGCGGTGGGCAAGGTCCCCAACCCCAGTCTGTCATAAGGCATTAGAGGCCGCTATCCAAGATTATCCCGATAGGGTAATCGCAAAGTATGTTGTGGAGGGATTCGAAAAGGGTTTCAGGATCCCAACAGTAGGCCCGCGGTATCACCTGGGGGCAAGGAATTTGAAATCCGTTCTTGGAAACGAGGATATCGTGCAACAAAAAATCGCCAAGGAAGTGAAGGAGGGTAGAATCCAGGGCCCCTTCGAGTCCTTGCCGATGCCAACCCTGCGGATATCCCCCTTGGGAATTGTACCAAAAAAGACCCCGGGGGAATTCCGCATGATTCACCACTTGTCCTATCCCAAGGGCGAGTCGGTGAATGATGCAATACCTATAGAACTTTGTTCGGTGCGGTACGCTTCATTCGACTCGGCAGTCGAAATGGTGCGTGCCTGTGGAGCATCTGCCCTCCTCGCGAAATGTGACATCAAATCGGCATTCCGCCTCCTGCCTGTACACCCCGACGACTTCGAGCTGTTGGGCATGGAGTTCGGGGGCCAGTACTACTTCGACAAGGCGATGCCCATGGGATGTTCAATCTCATGCGCGGCCTTCGAGAAGTTTAGTACGGTATTGGAGTGGGTCACGCGCCAACGAGCGCGTGGCGGCCGTATCACACACTACCTCGATGATTTCCTCTTCGCGGGAAGGGCGGGCACCTCAGAGTGCGAGCAGGCAATGCTGGCATTTCAAAGGGTGGCAAGGGACATAGGGGTACCTTTGGCACACGAAAAGACGGAAGGCCCAACATCCAAACTAACCTATTTGGGCATAGAGCTCGACACGGAAATGTCCCTTTCGAGACTCCCAGAGGACAAATTGAGGATGCTGAGGGAGGCGGTATGCAGAGTGGGGGGAGCGAAGAAGGTGACAGTCCGTGAATTGCAGTCACTCCTAGGCAGCCTTAATTTCGCCTGCCGGGTCGTTGCCCCTGGGCGAGCATTCATGTCCCGGTTGTACGCCCTGGTAGGGAGCGACCGTCCCCCGCATCACCACATCCGGGTGACAGCGGAGATGAGGGAGGATTTGGCTACCTGGGAATCCTTTCTGGCGAGCTACAACGGGGTCAGTTTCTGGCGGCATCGACTCCTGGTGGAGGCGGAGCTCCAGATACACTCGGATGCAGCAGGGGGGCACGGTTTCGGGGTTTATTTCCGGGGAAAGTGGTGCGCGGCCCCCTGGCCGGCCCCATGGGTGGAACGCGGGATAACACGGGACCTCACATTCCTGGAATTTTTTCCCATCGTAGTGGCAGTGTATTTGTGGGTAGCTGAATTCGCCAACAAGAAGGTTTTATTTTGGTGTGATAACATGGCGGTCGTCCATGTTGTCAACAAGTTGTCTTCCAGATCGCAGAGGGTCATGCGGCTGGTGCGGGCATTTGTCCTCAAATGTTTGAGAGCAAATATCTTATTCATCGCCAAGCACGTGCCGGGGATTGCCAATGGCATCGCCGATGCCCTTTCTCGATTTCAGGCAGACCGCTTCCGCCAGCTGGCCCCCGAGGCCAACGAGGAACCCGACCCGTTTCCGAGGGACTTGTGGCGCCTTGGATTGTAGAGCTTTACCAGGCAGTGCAGGGATCCCTCGCGCCCAGAACCAGGCTGGCGTACGAGAAGGCGTTCAGCGAATTCCAGGAATTCAGGTGTCAAAAGGGGTGGGACATAGGCTTCCCCATAGCCGAGGGGTGCATCTTACAGTACGCCATGCAGTTGCGGGCAAGGGGACTGGCTCCGGGCACAATCGCAGGGAGAATATCGGCCATCACTTTTACGAGCCATTTGGCCGGACACCCCTCCCCTGATAACGGTTTCTTCATGAACCGTTTGAAGGAGAGTTGGGCACGCCAAGTTCCACCTAGTCAGGATACCAGGGCCCCAATCACGCCGCCAATATTGTTGGCCCTGACTGAGGCACTGGAAAAGGTCTGTTTTTCCAGTAGGGAATGCGATCTTTTTACCGCAGTTTTCCGTACTGCCTTGTTCGGAGCCTTTCGTATTGGCGAGATGGTAGCCGACTCCAAAAGAGACAGGTCAGATAGAGCATTACAGTTCCGGGATGTGTCGTGGCACGGCGATACCCTCATCTTGCATCTCAGACGGTCCAAGACCGATCAGAGGGGAAAGGGACGGTGGGTTAGGTTGCGCCCAGCCGGGGACCCCCGTATATGCCCCGTCGGGGCAATGAGGACATATCTGGGGTCTCGCCCCAGGGTTCCGGGATTACTTTTCCTACACGTTGACGGTTCCCCCCTGACACGGTATCAGTTTGGGGCGGTCCTGAGCAGATGTGTGAGGTTGACAGGGCTTGACCAAGGGAGCTATAGTGCCCACTCGTTCAGGATAGGGGCGGCATCAGTGGCAGCAGACATGGGTTTATCGGGCGAAAGGATACGGGCAATAGGGAGATGGAGATCGTCAGCCTACCGAGCATATATAAGGGAAACCAAACCACGTGTCAGTCGACCCGGCCTAGCATCCACGATGAGTTATTGACCTATATTATATCTTTTGCAGAAGCACCAGTGAGACGAGAACGATGCGTTGTGTGGATCATCGGACACAGCATCGTCCACTGGGCAGGGAAGAAGGCCGCACGCAGCGGGTGGGGTACCCAGCTGGGCCTCAGTGATCGTGCTAGTATTTTCTGGTTAGGCAGGAGGGGGATGCTATGGGAGCAACTCCTTCCGATGTTAACAGGGGCACGAGACACCTGCCCGGCACCCGAGGTGCTGGTTATTCACCTTGGGGAAAACAACCTCCCCAGAGTAACAGGGCTGGGCCTGACAAAACAGGTAAAGAAGGACCTGAAGGTAGTTCAGGACAGGTTCCCGGCATGCACCATTATATGGTCGGATATGCTTCCTAGGAGGGTTTGGGCCACAGCGGAGCGCCCAGGTCGGGTCGACCGGGCCAGACGGAGAGTTAATACCGAAATCGGGAATTGGCTACGGCAAAGAGGGGGGCAGGTGATTAAGCACGTTGATATCCGGTACGATAGGGACGAACTTTTCAGAGGTGATGGTGTGCACCTATCAGATGCGGGATGCGAGTTGTACCTTGGGGTCCTGAAACAACAGTTGAGGATGTTAATCGGAGTTTTTGGTGTGGCGGAAAACCAGCCAAGCGAAGCTGGCGGTTTTGGTGGCGAGGGGCAGAGGGAAGCCCAAAAGTTTGGAAGTTACAAGGTTTGAATTTCTAAGTTAGAAGAGCATGGGTAGCAGCATCTCCTTAAGAGATGGGAAGGTCCATGGCATAGTCGCCACAGTGCGGCCCACTGTATGGCCAACCCGAAGGGAGAGACGGACGGCCGCACCTGCTGGGAGGAGCATCTGCCAAGCAGCGGGTAACGGTGTTCTCAACCTTTGCTGAAACTAACCCCAGACATGGGGCAGGCACGAACAACCCGCCCGGCCTGGGGAAACCCGGGGGACGAGGCAGGGCGTAAATTTATAGGAAAGAAGGAACAGGAGGTTACCCTCTCAATTAATGGGAAATGGGAAAGAGGTACGCACAGAGTGCGGGGACTGAGAGGAGAGGGGACCTCCTAGAAGGGGGTGGTTAATTAGCAGTTAGCAAGGTTTATTAGAGATAAGGACCCCAGTTCCGGAAGGGGGGGAGGCGGGAGGTGTGCCCCCATCCCCCCCTTCCGTTTGTTAATATTAAATAAAGAGTGCGGCCGTTTTGATCCCACTAAGCGTGTCCTCGTCTTTATTTGGGGGTGCGCCGACAATTAGCTTTACAGTTCTTGTTAATCTCCACACAGTCCATATACAAAGTTTCCACTAGTATTCCATCTTTTTACACACTGTCCCTCCAGCCAGGCATCAACCCTCTGCCTCCCAAAGTTCTTGACTTCAAGCTGTCCTCTCAGGCAACACCACCTTCCAACCCAGGCAGTCTCCTATGGGCAGGGTTGCCTTCTAGTTGAAGCAGTGGTCTCACTATCTCCAAGTAGCACTGAGTTCTGTCTCAGGCGTTATCCCTCTCTGGGCTGACTCTGCCACACCCTTCACAGAGACCTGCTTTCCCAAAAACACTGTAGCCATGTAGCCATGCTGGTGCTAGCACTCTTAAAAGGCCAGTGTCCCACAGGGACTCTACTCTGTCACAGGGGGTGGGGCCCTCTGGAAAGCCACTTTTAAAATCAACAGCAATATTAGATGTACACAATTTGCACAGAAAGTCTTTGTTGAGGCTGTTAAACTCAAGTAGAGGAAATAAATAATGCCCATTTTCTAGGGATGGGAATTTCGGTTTCGGCTAAAACCGAAAGTACCTGAAAATGGCCATTTCGGATTAATCCGAAATTTCGGATCTTTTTAGGTTTCGATACTATCGGATCTTTTGCATTGATTTTTGTACCAGATTTTTAACATTGCGGTTTGTCCCCCATTAAAAAATTGCAATGTTAAAAATCCGGCACAAAAACCAATACAAAAGATCCGATAGTACCGAAACCGAAAAAGAACCAAAATTCATGAGAACCCAAACCAAAATTGACCAAAACAGAAATTTTGCCCAGAGTCCCATCCCTACCATTTTCAGAATGCATGGGATATGTTGCAAAACCTGTTCTGCAACATTAATCTACTTAGGTCAACAAAGTGGATCAAATTATGCTGTCGGTTTCATCTGTGCAGCCACAGTAAATTATGAGGAAGGTTGTATGAATGACAGCACGATTTAGCCGTAACTATTTTCAAATGGGTTGGCCTGTTTAGCTATCTATATATATTGACAAGATAGACAACAATGGCTCATGCACAACTTTAAAAGATTGAATTGACTTTTTCTTTTAGATCATAAGCTTAAAATCTGTTCAAACCTCCTGTGTGTTATGATTGTAATAAAGCAAATAATTGTATAGTCTAGATTAGAGATTGTGTCCTTCTCTTGTCAGAGAGTGTAACTATTGCAGACCATGTTGTGGTTATTATCAGATTTAATTATTATGTTTCTTGTTTTAAGTTGGCTATTTAAAAACTCCATCAAAATATAGGATTCCTCCCCCTTGTAACTAGATTTCAGTATCAGTTTCTTGCCTAAAGAAGCTGAAATCAGTTTCAAGAAGGACAGTAATTAAAGCTAAATACTTGAGATTTTGGCATCCCTGTGACAATTACTCTCCGAGAGCAAGTACTGTTGTTTTTTAATTGCTAACAACACACCAGTGTTGCAAAATGCTATTTCACAAGCATATTACTTCTGAAGTTACTTATTAATGTCAGTTTTTTTTCTCCATAGCACTAAACCTAGGTTGTAGTTGTCTCCTTCTTCTTAGTTCTGGCATGACTTTGACCAGTTGAATCCCCAAATATGTATCAGTAATCAAAAGGTATATTTCAGTACAGGAGAACCTGTTTGGAAGAATTCTTCTCATTTCTTCTCTGCTTGTTTTATCTTTGCTTGAGATGTGAATAATTCATAGGCCTCTGTCTGCTTTACAGTCAAACGCATTCTGTCCACCCAAGACTGTTCGACTTTGTGATTTATTATTTAATAATTTGCAGGGCTGCGCTGTTGTAAGGTGAGCATTGTGACTGCTTGCAGAACTGTTACAATCTGGTCTAGTTAGCTGTCCTTTCTTTCCCTCTCTCCAAACAGCAGCAGTTATTGATTTTTTTTACAAACCTCTGCCATGTAATCCCATAGCTGCTGATCTCAAAGCTGTTACTATAAAGTAAAAGTTGGCCCTTCTTCTTGAAAACAAGAAGTAGTGTTTTGATTCACTTTTTCTTTTATTTATTTTTTAAAGAAAAAATATCAATTGTTTCTTTTTTTCTCCACCCTTTTTCCCCTTTCCTTTTTGCCTTACTCAGTGACAATGGAAGTGTGCCACGGCACTGACTTCTCTTATGGGGAAAAAAAACACCTGAGAACCTTTGGGGAAATACATGCTGATACTTTCATTACACCTGTAAAAAAATAGCCTGCCTGAAACTTTCCAACCTTTGAAACTTTTTCTAGGGAAGTTGAACTATTTCATATATTAGTTTTTTCGACAATAATAGCAGAATCAGTTTACCAATAATGTGACGTTTGAGTTTAAATCCCACTGTGAGCTTTAAGAGACACATGGGATGACTGAAAGAAGTGTGTCAGGTCTTTTTGTCTTAGTCTGCCAGATTTATTTTGTTGCAAAGTGTTAGCAGTTGCTCCTCAAAGTAACAACAAAAGGGGCTAAGATCATAGAAGGCGCCTGCCATCAAGGGTTATTGATACAGCAGAAATGAATACTAAATTTTATACTGGTGAATATTATTCACCTATTCAGATAGATGTCAGAGTAAATACTCACAAACAAAATGAAACTTCCATATTTGACTTTTTGAATACTTGGTTATTTGACCAAATATCTGATCCGAATAAGCAAAAGGGGAATTAATAGTTATTCATAACTGCTTCATTTGGAAGGATCTGAAGCAGGCAAATTCAAGGAATATATCTATTGTTCAGATTATTTGTTTCAGCTCTAGCTGTTAGCCCAATGTACAGAAGGATGACTCCTCTTATGATTGGAGCTGGGGACTAACAGGAGAGAATTGATTGCTCCTTGTAGGCCTTGTTTTTGTGTATGTCCTTTAAAGCATCCAATGCTACCACTGTCAGAGAAAGGATGTTTGTTTAAGGGTTGTCAGGGTGTTGGCAGCCTAATGATGATGGTAAGTACCTGGCAGGATCAGGACAAGACATGATCAGGAGCTCCAACAGCCAATCAGGAGGTCTGGCTACCCGAAGCTTCTCTAGCAGTCCAACAGCTGAGTGAATTTAATCATGAGTAGGGCTATGAATTTGTCATAGAAATTTTCTTCAAAAGTCATGAGTTGGTCATGGCAGGAATGAGAAAAAGTCACTGAAAACTCATGGGTAATTTTAAAGAAACTTTTATTCAGTATTGTATAAATATTGTAACTCCCCTCCCCCTTAGATTGTAAACCCAGGGATTAGATTGCAATTCCCCTAGCACAGATTGTAATCCCCCTAACATAGCCTTAGCGCAGATTGTAAACTGCCCCAGCACAGACTAGAAGAAGGAGGAAAACACCACCCACCCCTTAGATTGTAAACCCAGGCATGGTAAAGCCCTTTGAAAGTCCCAGGCTTATATTGTAAGCCCAAACAGGAGATAAAGGCAGAGGAATGCTGCTGTCTCCTCCTGGATGCCTCTTGAAGCTCTGACAATGGTAATGTTCTCTGTCTCCGATCCTGCCACCACTTGACTACACCCAAAGCTCCTCCCTTCACAAGAAACGACACTGAGAAGGGGTTTGGAGCTCCAGGGAGAGGCCATGGCTTTACCCGGTGGCGCCCAGTATGCTATTCTTGCCAGCTTCTTGTCGTGCCGCTGCATCTCCACAGCCAGGGTGGGGTTTGGAGCTCCAAGGAGACACTGTGGATCTTCTTAGCACTACTGAGCGTGCTCTTCTCACCAGCTTCTTGCCAATTCTATTCTTCGGTTTGGGGAAAATCTCAAAAAACTTGGGAAAATCATGGAAGTCATGGGAAGATCTCGAAAGTCACTGAGAGGGCAGAAGTCACTAAAAACGTGACTTTTGTCACCACCATGACAAATTTGTAGCCCTAATCATGAGTGATCAGAGCCAACTGGGGAGGCTACAAAACTGACTTAGCTGTTGCTGCCATGGCAGGATGCTGGGTCTGAAGGGACATTGGTATAACTCGGTATATGTTAGTTCTTATATTCTAATGCAGAGGTTCCTGAACTGTGGATCATGCCCCTAAGTGGGATCATGCCATTTACAGGTCATGATCCCAGTTGGTACTTTGCATATTTTTATGGGTTTCTAGAGTCATGGGATTACATCTAACTCTTGAAATGGGGTCATGCTATCACACAGGAAGAAAAAATGGAAACCACTGTTTTAATGTTCATATCAAAGCTAATTAGGACTTGACCCCCAAATCACTGAAGCTTTGATTAATGACTTTGAACCAGGACACTGATATTTTTGATGTGCATGGACTTTCAAAAATGTGGTTCTTGATGTTCCTCAAATACCTAGTTCTATACATTCTTTGGGATTAGCTAGTTTCCCCTAAAACTAATGTGAGTACGGTTGCCACCTCTCACAGTGTGACATTGAGACTCCCATAGACCAAAATGGAAGTCAGTGTCAAGCCACACGAAGGCGCAGCCCGAAGATGGATTAACCAAACTGCTTCCTTATTACAACTGCACAATTGTAACAGACAGAAGCAGTCAGAAGAAGAACGGTAACTTTAATTTACCTTCATTTTATCAATGCATGTCTAGGATTGCTACCTCTTGCAGTTGACTCAAAGATTACCATAGGCCAAACTTGAAGTCTCAGGATCAAGTCGCAAGAATTGGCAACCCTAACAAACATGCACAACAGCTGCTTTATGCACCAGCTCATCTCCTTGCCACCTAATTAACACCCCACTAATTGTTTATCACATGCTATTTTTTTGACAGTAGAACCCAAGATTTCCAGTTAGAATTGTGACGCCATTCCATTTGTCACACTGATAATTCATAGGCAGACATAATGAGTGATTCCAAAATTGATAGTTTATTAATGAAAAAAGACAAGAAAAAATAGGGGTGACAAGGAATGAAATAGTTAAGATGCTTCCTTTTATCAAACCAACTTTTGTGGTTGACAGGACAATCTACCATTAAAGTCAACATGAGTTTTGCTATTGAGTTCAGTAGGTGGAGGATTTATTTGTTAGCATGTGAAAGTCTTTGAGCTATATAGAGCTCTTCTACAGCCAGGTAAGAAGAGAATAAGACAATTTTGTGAAGCATGGAAGCTTGTCGACGCACCCCCTCCCCCCAAAGAAGACGAGGACACAGTATATGGGTTTGAACGGCCGCACTCTTTATTATTTAGCCAAAAGGGGGAAGAGGTAACCCTCCCACTTCCCCCTTTGAACTGGGGTCCTATCAATCTCTTATCCCTAACTGTTAACCTTCCCAACAGGAGGTTCCCCTATTGTGCCAGGCGTTGTCCTGTTTGCCTGGTGCCATCCTCTACCGTCTTCGGGTTAAGCCCGAGGGGAATCCTCCTGTGCCCTATCTTAACCAACTTTTCCAACTTACACCCTACCCCTACTACCGGTTTAACCGGGCCAGGGCGGGTTGTTCGCACCTATCCCCTCGCCCACCGAGGCGGGGGGTTTAAACAACAAGGATGAGGACACCGTAACCTCCTGTTTGGTGCATGGTCCGCCCAGCAGGCTCGGCCGCTCGTCTCTCACCCTTGGGCTGGCCATGCAGTGGGCCGCACTGAGCGGCTATGTCTGGCCAATACCCATCTCTTAAGGAGATGTTGCTACCCTATGCTATCCTAACCGTTTCAACTTTTAACCGTTGGCCTGAACTCAGCCTACCGCCAAGAGTGCGACATTTCGCCTAGCACCGGCAAATTTGCCTCCTCATCTTCTCTTACATTAGGTATTTCACTCCGGGAAAGGCGAAAAACCCCTCGCCTTTAAGCCAATTTGGTTCAGGGAAAATTCCTTTCCGGTCCTAACTCGCAACCAGTATTTACTCGGAGTGCTGTCCTTGAGAGGGATGGGTGGGTGGGTGCACGTCCTTCTCCCCGCTCCCGCCTGGCCGAGTGAGGCGGTTGAGCGGGGAGCTCTAAAATGGCGCCCGGGACTTCCGCTCTCGCGAGAGTCCCGGGCGCGCTCCTCACAAGGTTGCCGTGGCAACCAGGCCTGCTCTGCCTCCCGCTTCCCTGCCGCGGCCGCTCCTTCCTCGCCTCCTTTGGCCGGAGGGAGGAAAGGGGGCGCCGCCAAACCCCCGCCGCTTTAATCGCGGAGGGGACTTGTCGACGCACCCCCTCCCCCCAAAGAAGACGAGGACACAGTATATGGGTTTGAACGGCCGCACTCTTTATTATTTAGCCAAAAGGGGGAAGAGGTAACCCTCCCACTTCCCCCTTTGAACTGGGGTCCTATCAATCTCTTATCCCTAACTGTTAACCTTCCCAACAGGAGGTTCCCCTATTGTGCCAGGCGTTGTCCTGTTTGCCTGGTGCCATCCTCTACCGTCTTCGGGTTAAGCCCGAGGGGAATCCTCCTGTGCCCTATCTTAACCAACTTTTCCAACTTACACCCTACCCCTACTACCGGTTTAACCGGGCCAGGGCGGGTTGTTCGCACCTATCCCCTCGCCCACCGAGGCGGGGGGTTTAAACAACAAGGATGAGGACACCGTAACCTCCTGTTTGGTGCATGGTCCGCCCAGCAGGCTCGGCCGCTCGTCTCTCACCCTTGGGCTGGCCATGCAGTGGGCCGCACTGAGCGGCTATGTCTGGCCAATACCCATCTCTTAAGGAGATGTTGCTACCCTATGCTATCCTAACCGTTTCAACTTTTAACCGTTGGCCTGAACTCAGCCTACCGCCAAGAGTGCGACATTTCGCCTAGCACCGGCAAATTTGCCTCCTCATCTTCTCTTACATTAGGTATTTCACTCCGGGAAAGGCGAAAAACCCCTCGCCTTTAAGCCAATTTGGTTCAGGGAAAATTCCTTTCCGGTCCTAACTCGCAACCAGTATTTACTCGGAGTGCTGTCCTTGAGAGGGATGGGTGGGTGGGTGCACGTCCTTCTCCCCGCTCCCGCCTGGCCGAGTGAGGCGGTTGAGCGGGGAGCTCTAAAATGGCGCCCGGGACTTCCGCTCTCGCGAGAGTCCCGGGCGCGCTCCTAACAAGGTTGCCGTGGCAACCAGGCCTGCTCTGCCTCCCGCCTCGCCGCCGCGGCCGCTCCTTCCTCGCCTCCTTTGGCCGGAGGGAGGAAAGGGGGCGCCGCCAAACCCCCGCCGCTTTAATCGCGGAGGGGACTTGTCGACGCACCCCCTCCCCCCAAAGAAGACGAGGACACAGTATATGGGTTTGAACGGCCGCACTCTTTATTATTTAGCCAAAAGGGGGAAGAGGTAACCCTCCCACTTCCCCCTTTGAACTGGGGTCCTATCAATCTCTTATCCCTAACTGTTAACCTTCCCAACAGGAGGTTCCCCTATTGTGCCAGGCGTTGTCCTGTTTGCCTGGTGCCATCCTCTACCGTCTTCGGGTTAAGCCCGAGGGGAATCCTCCTGTGCCCTATCTTAACCAACTTTTCCAACTTACACCCTACCCCTACTACCGGTTTAACCGGGCCAGGGCGGGTTGTTCGCACCTATCCCCTCGCCCACCGAGGCGGGGGGTTTAAACAACAAGGATGAGGACACCGTAACCTCCTGTTTGGTGCATGGTCCACCCAGCAGGCTCGGCCGCTCGTCTCTCACCCTTGGGCTGGCCATGCAGTGGGCCGCACTGAGCGGCTATGTCTGGCCAATACCCATCTCTTAAGGAGATGTTGCTACCCTATGCTATCCTAACCGTTTCAACTTTTAACCGTTGGCCTGAACTCAGCCTACCGCCAAGAGTGCGACATTTCGCCTAGCACCGGCAAATTTGCCTCCTCATCTTCTCTTACATTAGGTATTTCACTCCGGGAAAGGCGAAAAACCCCTCGCCTTTAAGCCAATTTGGTTCAGGGAAAATTCCTTTCCGGTCCTAACTCGCAACCAGTATTTACTCGGAGTGCTGTCCTTGAGAGGGATGGGTGGGTGGGTGCACGTCCTTCTCCCCGCTCCCGCCTGGCCGAGTGAGGCGGTTGAGCGGGGAGCTCTAAAATGGCGCCCGGGACTTCCGCTCTCGCGAGAGTCCCGGGCGCGCTCCTAACAAGGTTGCCGTGGCAACCAGGCCTGCTCTGCCTCCCGCCTCGCCGCCGCGGCCGCTCCTTCCTCGCCTCCTTTGGCCGGAGGGAGGAAAGGGGGCGCCGCCAAACCCCCGCCGCTTTAATCGCGGAGGGGACTTGTCGACGCACCCCCTCCCCCCAAAGAAGACGAGGACACAGTATATGGGTTTGAACGGCCGCACTCTTTATTATTTAGCCAAAAGGGGGAAGAGGTAACCCTCCCACTTCCCCCTTTGAACTGGGGTCCTATCAATCTCTTATCCCTAACTGTTAACCTTCCCAACAGGAGGTTCCCCTATTGTGCCAGGCGTTGTCCTGTTTGCCTGGTGCCATCCTCTACCGTCTTCGGGTTAAGCCCGAGGGGAATCCTCCTGTGCCCTATCTTAACCAACTTTTCCAACTTACACCCTACCCCTACTACCGGTTTAACCGGGCCAGGGCGGGTTGTTCGCACCTATCCCCTCGCCCACCGAGGCGGGGGGTTTAAACAACAAGGATGAGGACACCGTAACCTCCTGTTTGGTGCATGGTCCGCCCAGCAGGCTCGGCCGCTCGTCTCTCACCCTTGGGCTGGCCATGCAGTGGGCCGCACTGAGCGGCTATGTCTGGCCAATACCCATCTCTTAAGGAGATGTTGCTACCCTATGCTATCCTAACCGTTTCAACTTTTAACCGTTGGCCTGAACTCAGCCTACCGCCAAGAGTGCGACATTTCGCCTAGCACCGGCAAATTTGCCTCCTCATCTTCTCTTACATTAGGTATTTCACTCCGGGAAAGGCGAAAAACCCCTCGCCTTTAAGCCAATTTGGTTCAGGGAAAATTCCTTTCCGGTCCTAACTCGCAACCAGTATTTACTCGGAGTGCTGTCCTTGAGAGGGATGGGTGGGTGGGTGCACGTCCTTCTCCCCGCTCCCGCCTGGCCGAGTGAGGCGGTTGAGCGGGGAGCTCTAAAATGGCGCCCGGGACTTCCGCTCTCGCGAGAGTCCCGGGCGCGCTCCTAACAAGGTTGCCGTGGCAACCAGGCCTGCTCTGCCTCCCGCTTCCCTGCCGCGGCCGCTCCTTCCTCGCCTCCTTTGGCCGGAGGGAGGAAAGGGGGCGCCGCCAAACCCCCGCCGCTTTAATCGCGGAGGGGACTTGCCAACAATAGAGGTTGGTCCAACAATATGTGCAATCTTAACAATTTTGGTTGCAATCTTCAACTGTAGCGGGACTTGTCTTTTTCATACTTAGGACAAGCATAGAAATCACACTATAGGTGGGCAAAGTTCCCTAAGTCAAGAGCCACAAATCAAAATGTTTATATCGCCGAGAACCACAAAATGCATTATATCAATCCTGCCTTCCCTGGTGATCTGGTGTGTTTGGGCAGCAGCAATAGTGCCACAGGGCATGCTCCCCTAACGTCCATGGCCCAATGAGGCTCCAAAAGCCAAAATGCTGGCTCAGCTTCTCTTCCTCTTTAGGGAGCAACATGGACACCGCCCCAGGCAGCCACTTCTAATGAGAGTCATAGCATAAGTGTCCAAGAGCAGCATGTAGCTCCTGAGCCACATTTCCCCACCTATGCTATAAATCAAAGCAACAAAACAGAGTAACAAACAATAGAAGAAAAGGGGCCCCCTCCCTGGCAGGACTAAGGTAGGGAGGGTATGATTATGTGGCTACCTAAGCTAACAGGTAAGCTATGATGGCAGTTTTCAAATATCTAAAAGGATGCTATCAAAAAGAACAACATTTGTTCTTTCCCACTGAGAATAGCCCCAAGGCAATGGGAAATTACAGGAAAGTAAGTTTAGGTTAAATACTAGGAAACATTTCCTAAACTGTTCAGCCATGGAATGAGCTGCCTAGTGAGGTTGTGGTATCTCCTGTCCTAAGATCTTCAAGAAAAAAATGGGCAGATAACTGCCAGGGATTATTTCAGTTAGGGGCAGGGAAACCTTTGCTTCTCAGGGGCTATTCTGAAACTTTTCACAAGTTCCAAAGAAGTTGGGGGTGAAGGCATTTTAGGGATGCCTCCAGAAAAAGGAGGGTCCTGATCATGGATATGTCCCCTATCTGTATATGCATGCCCTCGTATCCTGCGACATTAGCAGAGAAATGCAACCCCTAATCTGTATAAATGTACATGTGTTTTTAATAGGCTGTGGACGAACTTTGGGACTTATTGAGCTGAGGAAAAAGGATTTCTGTTTAAGAGGCTCTGTGTACACATGTTTTATGTGCAGGACTGATGGTTGAAGTCAGTCTATTAAAAACATCAACATTCTCCTTCCACTGACTTTGGCGCTAAAGTTTTAGTTTTAAAGACACTCAGAGGATCACAGATGAAAACTGTGACAGTCCCTTTCAGCAAGTTAAAAAATCATGTCTAACAAATACACTCACACCCCTTCTACCTTTTTTTAGTTTTCGTCTTGATACCAGGCAAACAGTTTTCTCCTTTCAAGGTGTTATCTTCCTTTGTTTGTTGAATGTCATGTTTATTCTAAGTTTGTTAAAATGAGAAAGGGTTCCCCACCTGCCAGCAATGAATAACAATAACAGCAGCCAAGGCAATTAACCTAGGCAGTGAGTCACAGGTTTTTTTGGCTGAATTAATGAAATGTTAAATAACTCCCTTTTGTCAACTGACCTGGGTACAAACCTTACACTACTGGGAAGGTGGTACAAGATAACAAAACCTGCTACTCTATTGGCCCAAAAGGTGCAATATTTATGTCATCTCTGCTCTGGTCCTGAGTTCAGGCCTTCATTGCTTGAAGGTAGAAACTGGATCCAGGGGCCAGATCCAGGAGTTGAAAAAGGACCAGATAAAAACTAGTCATGCGATGCATTTGGCCCCTGGACCAAATCTAAATCTCCAGTTCTGTGAATCTTTGGGTGAAAACAGACATGACGCTAACTACCCTTTAACCACCCTTAGTGGTTATTTATGCATGTTGCAGGGCTGTATTGGTGCCCTATGCAGACCTGCAACATGCATAAATGACCCCAAGGGTGGTTAAAGGGTGGTTAGCGTCATGTCTGTTTTCACCCTATAACACTGTGCTCCTGGTGGTTCTGAAGCATGTCCACTGAAACAAAAATGCCTCTTTTAAAGTAATTCCTATAGCCACAGAAACCCACAGAAACGGGGTTACCTGCCAAATTCCTGTTACCCGAATCAAACGAAATATTTTGGGTACCTTTCAGTACCCAAATCAGTTTTTGATCAGGTATGCTGAAATACCGACAACTGGTATGCTGAAATACCGACAACCAGTATGCTGAAATACCGACAACCAGTATACTAAAATCCTGATTTTGGCCTGATTTCATCCTGGTTTTCAGGGTTTTTTCAGAAAATTTGGTATTTTGGTATAGCAGTTGTTGGGTTTTCAAGCACTTAAACAGTACTCGGGTATCAATTCGAATACCTGAAATGGTACCTGAAAATGTGGAATATTACCCACAGGTACTAAATCAGGTACCCATTTCAGCTCTAGTTTCTTATCAAAGTACATCCCTCCATGCTCTTTTAACATTGGTCCTGGAGAAAAGTCTAAACCTGCCAGCTTCACATGTGTAAAAGCAGCTCAATTTAATTCCATTGCATACAGTATGTTGACTGCTGGATGGATTCCTGTTAAAGTTATGTAGAGGTAACAGTCATCTGATGATTTACAGACAGGTCTAGTGATTTAGTCAATCTACAGAGGTACAAGTTATTTTGGACTTAACCAAACCATTGGTGTGTTGGGGTTTTATTCTGTGCTTCTACTGCTTTCTTTACTTGGTGTGAATACCCTGGTAATCAGAAGCCTCAATTTCTCTGTTAAGGCTGCTTAGTAAACTCCCAGCACTTGTTACAGTGGTGGCTGGCATGCATGATAATCTCTTGGAGATGGATGAATAATTA
This sequence comes from Sphenodon punctatus, assembly GCA_003113815.1. Taxonomy (NCBI): domain Eukaryota; kingdom Metazoa; phylum Chordata; class Lepidosauria; order Sphenodontia; family Sphenodontidae; genus Sphenodon; species Sphenodon punctatus. The sequence continues at coordinate 1,139,539 of QEPC01010816.1, read as the reverse complement.
ATAACAGAAGTAAATAACTGATCATTAAACAAGTAAATGTTTCTTCTGTAACTGATAATGCAAACAGTTTCTGGGTTATATAGAGCTTTCCAGTGAAGGCTTCCAAGCATTATCCGCAACACAGACAAAAACATCTCAGATGTTTCTTTCATACAGAATGGCAAATTATGTTATTGCTTTTGTATGCTATTCCCAATGCTTATTGCATATTCACTTGTATACATCTAGCGCAACATTATTATCTTGTTCTGATTTTCCTTTCTTCCTTCCTCGCCGCATCCCCCCCCACCCAACAACCTCCTGTCAACAGTTGGGGAAGCTGCTAATGCTGTATTGTATATTCATTATCCCAGATTTTTCTTTACAAATATCATTATAACATCCTGCATTTGTAAAGTAAATAATTAAACATTCTAGAAAGTCTTATAGGACACAGTAATCTAACAGATGAAAGACATCAGAAATGTGAAAATCAAACAGAAGAGCATGTAGTATGTATCTTTTAAAAGAGTTTTCATAAAGTAGGGTTAATGTGTTAATCAAGCATATTTAAAATGCTAATTAATCACCAACTTAGTGTCTGCTCATAAATAATGGAATGTCCTATTTATGCAGAATTTCTTACACTCTGAAATGTGTAAAAAAAATTAATTCTAGTCTTGCATTTATAGGGCACACAGCTTAAAGGCTTGCTGGATGCTTTTTGCTCCATGTATACATAGTATATTATTTATTTTTTAAGACTTATTCAGTTATACTTCTAATTGTGACTTTGCAATTAACCCCTTAAGCTGCAAGAGCCACATGTGTCAGAGGATGGCAAAGAGGCAAGAACAAATAGCAATTACAGTATCGTCAGTGGCACTCTGTCCGAAGTAATGTGCAAGAGCTTCAAAGAGGTGCTATTGAGTTCAGTTTGCTACAGTTTGACATAGACTGTACTAGCTGTAGATGTCCTAATTTTCTTTAGTATGGCTTAGCTGGTCAAGGTCTCTGTCATTTAATTCCTAAGCCTTCCAACTCTTTCTCCTTCAAGTTCTTATTCATGTAAATAATTTCAGAATATGGCCTTAGAGGTTTTATGTGTTCCCTCATTCTCTGTTTAATGAAAAAATCCTATAAATGCTACTAGGCTACCATGATTAGTGCCATTAACTGATATGACTGATATGGACATTCTACACCTCTTAGGACGCAAATACTCCAGTATTAAAATCAATGAGAGTTTTGTCATTGACTTTAGTGGATGAAAGATTGCACCCTAGGGCCTTTTAAAACAAGTGGGATTTCTCCTGCAGTTTAAACCTGCGGCTCTGGGAAACCCCTGCAGGGTGTGTGTGCATGCTGTAGATACTCCTCCGTGAACTGGAAGTTGTCCGGACGCCATTAGAAACAGAGGTGCCGTGTGACTGCCACGTGTTTTGAGACGTGGCGTAGATAAGACCCTGATAATCAAGGTCTTATCTATGCCATATCTCAAAACACTCAGGAGTCGTGTGGTGCTGCTGTTTCTAATGGCACTCAGGAGACTTGCAGTTCACAGAGGAGTGTCTAAAGCCCCCCTGCAGGGGTTTTCCCAGAGCCACAGGCTTAAACTGTGGGATTAAAAAGGCCCATAGGGTAAAAACAGACATGACAGTGGCCTGCTTTGCCCCACTTGAGACCGGACCTCACCTACATGTCTGTAGGCCTGGGATTGGCATGGGCTGTGTCAGGCTCTGTGTCAGACTCTGACCTTGGGAAACCCCTGAAGCCTGGGCTACGGCCTACCTGACTGAGCCAAAGTGGGCCACAGCAGGCTATCATGTCTGTTTGCATGAACTGGGTTAGGTCCTCCATGGCCAGCCACCATGACTGGCTGTCACTGGCTGCTATGACTGCCCTGGTGTCCTGGCTCAGTCTGGACAGTGTTTGCCATGGCTTCCCAACCTGGGGTGGGGTAGGCTACCACCGTGGACCTGCCAATTCTGTTTTCTTTCACCTTCTGTATTTGCAGTGGTGAGACCTAACTTTCAGAAATGCAGGAGGTGACTTCTATTTATAAGAGAGAGAGTGTGGTTGCCATTTTGGTCCCAGAAATAAGAGATGGAGAAAAAGTAGTTCAGATAATCTCTGTCTGTTGAAGAGAACATGCACGTTTTTCTATTTATAGGGAATTTTCAGAAGAAGCTTTTTAGTAGAAGGATCTGAACATCACTACACCTAATATCTTTCAAAAAGCAAAGTGAATGTCCTTGGCAGGGCATAGTTTGTGTGAAGGCTTGCCATGGTCCTGGCCCCTCTTCATGTCGTGGCTCAGACCTAATATTTCTTCCAGATCCTGTCACTGATAAAAGACTCCACCAGCCTCAGCCCCTGTCTCTCCTCTGACAGGACGGGGTGTGACTGGTGATGTCAAACAACTGTTTAGTGGTGGCAGTGCTAGACCACAGCCCTCACCCCCATCAATATTAGGCATGAAGTGAGAGTAGGTGCTCTTGTTCCATTGGGAAATACCGACCTTTTGGGAGCGCCTTTGGCCATTCATCGGTATTTTCCATTTCTTCACTTCTGGTCCCATTTGAATTGGTGCTCATGATTTCCCATTATTTTTCAGTAATTTCCGGTAACTTTCAGTAATTTTCTGTAATTTTTGGTATTACCGATAATACTAGAAATTACTGGAAATGACAGAAATGGTGGGAAATACATGGAAAATCACAGAAAAGGTCAAAAATGCCAGCAGTTTTCCTCCTCAACCAAATTAAAGTGAAATATATTTTTTCACTTGCGGAGATTTTTCATTGGACTTCTAACCAACTTTCAGACATGACGCTAACCACCCTTTAACCACCCTTGGTGGTTATTTATGCATGTTGCAGGGCTGCATAGGGTATCAATACAGCCCTGCAACATGCATAAATAACCACCAAGGGTGGTTAAAGGGTGGTTAGCGTCATGTCTGAAAGTACCCCAAGATTATGGAAGGGCTGGCAAAGTGGAGCCAGGATCAGGGGGCAGCCCATGAGAATATAAGAAGTACCATACTGAGTCAGACCAATGGTCCATCAAGCCCAGCATCCTGTCTCCAACTGTGGTCAGTTTTAGTCTCATGGGAGAAATATCAGCAGTCACAATGGGCAATCCATTTCCTGTTGACCACTCCTTGCTCCTGACAGTAAGAAGTTCCCATCTTGTAATTTACTTGGCTAATAACCATTAATAAACTTATTCTCCAAGAACTTATCCAGTCCTTTTTTAACACAGCTATATCATTGAGGATGGGAAAGAATCATAATCTGGTAAGCAGCCATGTAGAAAACTAGAAATTTGAAGCCAGAAACAAAAGCCAAATCAGAGACCAGAAGCCAGAGGCCAAAATCCATTGCTGGGTCAAAGCAAGAAGGTCAAATAAGCATTTGGGAGCAGGACTGGAGGAGGGTAGGAGCAAGGCTGAGGTAGGAGACTGAAGGCAGGAGGCACTGTTTTTTTGACATTAGGTTCTACTACATTGCTTAGTCACTTCCTGAGATCTCAGTATATGGGCTAAGGCAACCAATGGCCGTACAGTCCAGGACCAGCCATTCTGCCGTATGCTAATAGAATACAGTTGCTGTGCTTCTGCTGGTCCATACCATGTTCCTAATGGTGGAATAAGGAGTCTGATCCTGAAAGCTTGGTTTCAAACCTTGTTCCCTCCATCCACCCCCTATTGTCCTAACAGGTGTGAGATTTCCTTTTCTCATCTTTTCCTAGAGGATAACAGCTCATGAATTCACCCACTGATGAAGGGCCTGAAGATATTTTAGAGAATCTTCAAGTTTTTCACAGGAAACCACTGGCTAGTGGATACTGGGTTGTCATAAAGTTCTGAGAAAGTGGATAGACTATACCAGTATATTAATTATTATTCATTTTATTATAAAAAATATATTATCCTGCTCCCCCTGCAATAGGCAGCTCGGGGCGGCGAACAATATAAAAACATAAAATATACATATAACTTAAAAACAAACAATAAAACCATCAATTCCACCCCCCCAACCCTATCTCACCCCTCCCCCTACCCGTCTCTCTCACCAAACGGACAGCCACATCTGTCACTGATGCCTGAAGGAGGGCAGGCCAAGGGCCAAATGAACTTCTGCCAGGAGGGAGTTGTGGCAACCGAGGTGCAGCAACCGAGAATGCCCTCTTTAGTGTGCCTCCCCCCGCCGAACACGGGGGACCTCTAAAAGGGCAACCCCGGCCAACATTGTTCCAGAAACCAGGGAGTAAGGTGGTTCTGCAGGTAGATGGGACCCAGGCCATGTAGGGCTTTAAAGGTTAACACCAACACCCTGAATCGGGCTGGATAGGCAACGGGCAATCAGTGCAGAGAATGCAGCACCGGTGTTATGGGCTCTCGGTGTCCTGTACTCATCAGGAAATGGACTGCCACATTCTACACCAGTTGCAGCCTCTGGGTAGCCTCCTTGGGTAGCCCCATGTAGAGTGCGTTACAGTAATCAAGTCTCGAGGTGATGAAGGCATGAATGACGGTGGCACGGTCACAGCCTGAGACATAAGACCATAACCGTCACACCAGATGTAATTTGGCAAATGCACTCCTCACCACAGTTTCCACCTGGACATCCAGGCAGAGCTGTGAATCAAGGAGCACCTCCAGACTATGAACTTGAGGAACCAGGACGGGGCACACCTCATCAACGATGGGGGCCTCCACTCCCTTGGCTCTCCCTACCAGCATCACCTCCGTCTTGTTGGGATTCAACTTCAGGCGGCTTGCCCTCATCCAGTCCCCCACATCTGTCAGACATTGGGTAAGCAACAAGACTGAGGGGCCTGAGAATGCTGCTCAGGGGCCTGCTCAGAATGAGAGGTAGAGCTGAGTGTCGCCGGCTTATTGATGACAACACACACCAAACCCTCTCACGACCTTGCCCAAAGGCTGCATATACATGTTGAACAGAAGGGGGGAGGGGGAAGAATAGAACCCGGAGGGACCCAAAATGTGAGATCTCGGGGAGTAGATGTACAGTCACCCAAGACTACATGGTGAGTCCTACCGGCCAGGAATGAGCAGAACCATTCAAGAATGGTCCCATCCACCCTGGCATGATCCTGCAGCCGAGTCACCAACAGCTTATGGGCAACAGTATCAAAAGTAGCTGACAGATCTAACAAGTCCAGAAGGGTCAACTGCCCCTGGTCTAAAGCACAGCGCAGGTCATCAACCAAGGCCACAAGCGCAGTCTCTCCTCTGACAGTCTCGGTGCCATATCCTGAATGAAAGCCAGACTGTGAGGGGTCCAGGAAACTGACCGGGTTCAGATGGTAGAATGGCACCTTAGTGAACTAACTGACTCCATCGCAGCCTGCTTTTGCACTTCTGGAAAGTCATCAAGTAAACTAATGGAGGGGGAGGATTTCCTAACACAGAAATTAGTTGGAATTTAATGAAGGGTAGAGAGCTGTAGGAGAGTAGTGAGTTTAGTATTTGTGGGTATTCACATTTTTGGATAACCCTTTGGCAGATTACTCTCTGCAAATGAATATGGGTATTTGCACATCTCAGTTTTCAGGCATTCTGTTTAATTTTTGTTTGCTTTTTCAGTTCAGTTATTTTGGTATTTCACTTGCATTATTTTCAGCAATTGTGTGTGTGCAAATATTGTCAAAATGATGTAACCAAAATACCAAAATAAACAAAGCCAAAACTAAAACAAAAAACAAACAAACAAAAAAACCACCCTGGATACCTGGTGGAGTGCAAATGAGTATCAATTACTACCCAAATGGGACATTTTCAGTTTGGGTATATCAGACTGGAGGAGGTGCTTGCTTAGCCATTTTGGGGGATTCCCTTTCAACTCTATTGAAGGGGAAGTGGAATGTTGAAGCTGCAGACAAAATACCAAAATAAACAAAGCCAAAACTAAAACAAAAAACAAACAAACAAAAAAACCACCCCGGATACCTGGTGGAGTGCAAATGAGTATCAATTACTACCCAAATGGGCCATTTTCAGTTTGGGTATATCAGACTGGAGGAGGTACTTGCTTAGCCATTTTGGGGGATTCCCTTTCAACTCTATTGAAGGGGAAGGGGAATGCTGAAGCTGACTGTTAGGGAACTAACCAAAGGAAGGACAGACAGATAGAAAGGAGTAGCCTTAGCCAGACTTGTTTTGGATGCCTAAGCTCCTTTTAAAAACCTGGTCCTTGTAAAATGGGGGTAGCAGAAATCTCTTACTTCACAGAGGTGATGGAAAGATAAATACATAGCAACTGTGAGGTGCTTGAATGGTGGGGAAATGGAAGCCCTATGAGTACTTCAAATAGATTGAGAACAGCCACTGGTTCACAAGAAAATATTTGCATTTGGTGTATGTGTTTATCCTTGGTGAACCAATAAACTATCTTTGTTCATGAACAAAGCATCGTTGACTTAAAGTCTCTTTTCAACCAAGACTCCTGAGCTGGTCATACAACCCAAAGGCAGAAAAAACAATGCAGCTTGATTCCCCAATGTATAAATGGCATTTGCAGAGCTCAGCTGGCAGCCACAGCTGAAATCGACAAGAGGGAGTTATAACTTCAGTGTAGCTGGCTGCCGTTTCTACTCCTGTTTCCAGGGGAGCAGATAGAGGATTAGTGAAAACAAGGTAAATGACAGTTTTAAAATAATCAACAATTTTGAACATCCTGTTTTAACAAATCTGCCATCTGTTACCATGGAAATGAGGCCTGGCAGCCAGCAGCAGAGAAGAGTTAATTTTAGTGGTTCAAATGTCGGGTCCTCTTTTGGGGGGACTAGATATGGCTAATGCTACAAAAATGCAATGGGAATCCAAGGGGGGGGGGGGGGGGGGGGGGAAGGAGCCTGTCCTGCTATTTGGATATGATTGATATCTTAGAACTAATGTAACCTGATGGATAAGGAGTTGGACTTGTATCTGGGAGACCAAGGTACAAACCCCATTTTTGCCATGAACTCACTGGGTAAATATCTCAGCCTCAGTTCCCCAACTGTAAAAATGACTTGCCCAAGGCCACTCAGCGAGTTCCTGGCTAAAATGGGGTTTGAACCCAGATTTCACTCTCATTTATAAAAATGGAGTAATAATAATCTGTCTCACAGGTCTGTAGCAAGAGTGAACTAGATAAGGATTGTAAGGCACTTTGAATGCTGAAAATGCTATAGAAATGATAAAATAATAACCACAATGGTAGTATAGTAGCAGCAATAACAGAAGTGTGTCCCTTGTAATTGAGGATGGTTGCATCAGCTAGCTAGAGACTATGGCTGCAAGCTCCCTAGGAATTTTCCTGGAGTCTTAAAAAATTAAAAATTAATTTCCTGGTTGCTGCTGCTGGCAACCCAGCAGAATATCATTAGGGAGTTTCTCAAAATGAGTATTGAACAGTGAATCAAACTTAACTTGTTGGTTTTTTAAAAAAAAATTGTCATTTTTTGGGTTAATTTCCTACATTTCTAAGACTATATAGTCCAGTGATTATAATGCTATACACTTTGTTCCTTTACTTTCTTCTGAGACGGTCTGTGAGCAAGCTGCTTTCAGTAGGCCTGGTATCCATTCTGCACATGCAAAGGTCCCCCCTCCCCCATTTTAAGCGAGATTCTCACAAGAATCTTGCAACATTAGCTAATGATTTTTGATTCTCGTGAGATTCTCACAAGGATCAAATTAATTCCCATTTGAAGCCCTAAAACATCAGTATCAAAGAACAAAGAAAGGTAACAAACAGGCAGGAGGAAGCTGTGTGTCTGGTATCAAGGTGGAGACTAAAAAGGTAAGAGGGGAGTGAGTGTGTTTGAGAGATGATGGTTTAGTTACTGAAAAGGACTGTCACTGCTTCCATTTGGGAACCTCTTAACATTATTAAAACTAAAACTTTAGAGCCAACGTCAATGTACACATCTGAGAATTTTGACTTTTTTAATAGACTGAATTTTAGCTTGAACCATCAGTCCTGCACATGAAAACCTGTGTGCACAAAGCTTCTCACAGAGACATCCTTTTTCTAGATCAGTTCCAAATTTATTCAGTGGACTATTATACTTTTTGCATAAACACACACAATATATGCAAACAAGGGGTGGCAAGAAGTGCACCTATTTTTATTTGCCAAATATTGGAGGGCATGTAAAAAATGATCCACTCCCAATGGCCCATCTGAACAGCACTCAGTCAATTCCGATATGCTCTATTATCCTAGTGTCTGGGGTTCCCAAGCAAATACAGTACTCACAGCCTGTACAAAGCATCAGAATCTGAAGTTCAGTCTCATCTTGAGCGCCTCAAGTCTGGTACTGCACAAAAGTTTTTCTGTTATTCACCACATCCTGAATATAGCCATACTGTAATTAAACTCTTCTCTGCTCCAGTTTAAGGATTATAATTAATCATTTCTATAGCACTTTCAATATCCAAAGGGCTTTCTAGTCCTTACCTAGTTTACCCTCACAACAACCCTGTGAGGTAGGTCCTTGTTAGATTTCACCAGTGTGGAACTGATGCTAAGAGTGAGTTCATGGCTAACGCAGGATTCTAGGGATGTGCGAATGCAGTTTGGCTGTTTGGTGTTTGGCCCGAACTCAGCCCATTTGGATGGCCGAACTGAACGACTGAACCAAATGTGGAAGTAGTCGAACAGTTTGACCGTGACCGGGTGAGTTTGGCAGCGATTGGGCATGAAAAAGAGGTAGGAGGTACTTGCTTAGCCATTTTGGGGGATTCCCTTTCAACTCTATTGAAGGGGAAGTGGAATGTTGAAGCTGCAGACAAAATACCAAAATAAACAAAGCCAAAACTAAAACAAAAAACAAACAAACAAAAAAACCACCCCGGATACCTGGTGGAGTGCAAATGAGTATCAATTACTACCCAAATGGGACATTTTCAGTTTGGGTATATCAGACTGGAGGAGGTACTTGCTTAGCCATTTTGGGGGATTCCCTTTCAACTCTATTGAAGGGGAAGTGGAATGTTGAAGCTGCAGACAAAATACCAAAATAAACAAAGCCAAAACTAAAACAAAAAACAAACAAACAAAAAAACCACCCCGGATACCTGGTGGAGTGCAAATGAGTATCAATTACTACCCAAATGGGCCATTTTCAGTTTGGGTATATCAGACTGGAGGAGGTACTTGCTTAGCCATTTTGGGGGATTCC
>QEPC01010816.1:1092317-1119387 GCA_003113815.1 Sphenodon punctatus | reverse complement strand
CCCCAGCCTGCCCCCATCCCCCTTCACTCCTGCCCCCCAGCCTGCCACCACACCCCCTCCCAGCCTGCTCCCACATACCCTCCCAGTCTGCCCCATACCCCTTCCCTCCGCCTACAGTGTACAAGCCCCTCCCTAGAGCTCTGCCAGCTGTAAGGTTCCACGTGGCACTGAGATGGATGCCAGGGATGGGCAGGTCCCTCCCCCTCCCTTAAACCCCACCCCTCACTTAAACCCCTCCCACTTTGGGTTTTCAGAGCACGAGGGGCCCATAACTAAGACTTGAGCAAGGGCCCTTCTCAACCTTGCTATGCCCCTGCACGGAGCACCATGCAACACCATGACAGTTGCCCTATACCATGTACATAGGTTCCCAGGAGAGCAATATGGATTCTCTGGAACAGTGCCAGGACACACCAGCTCTGTGTGGGATTGGTGAGTGTACCCACTGAGTGGAAGGGCATCGTGAGCAGGTTGCAGGGTGGGGCTGACAGCTAAATGGCAGGGGATGGAAGTCAGGGCACTGGCTGCCACAGGCAGGTGGGGGACACACACACCGGGGCTCAGAGTCTGGAGTGGGGAAGCATCACCTAACATTCCACCTCCCTGTCTCCTTTTGCATGTCTGCCACCATCGTGGCCACAGCCTTGGCCAACCGGGGGCACCCAGAGTAACTGGAAATGGCAGGTGTGGAACAGGCAGTACAGGGAGGACTTCACCAGGGAACTGATAGAGGACACCACACACCGAGTGTGTGCGATCAGGGATGCCATTGAGGGAATGGCCCAGGAGATCAAGAGGGCCATGGAGCAGAATGAAGAACACCTCAGGGCCCTCACTGTAGAGGCCTGCAAAAACTGCTGGCAGGAGAACAGGCGATGGAACCACCTCTTGGCGGACCAGTGGGCCACCTGCGTTGAGCTGAATGAGGTGAGAGCAGAGATGAGAGACACCATGGCTGAGTCTCTTGAGTTCAAGAAAACCTTCATCACCCAGCACGCAAGTGTGGTGAGCGTGGCCCTGCTCACCCAGACGTAGGTTCCATATGTCTGTCCTCCCAGGCAGGTACTGCCACCCACCTGATCACATCTTCCCTGCCCGGGTTTCCCCCTCAGCTAACTTGGCCACCCAGCAATGACCAGGCCCTTCCAACACTGCACCCCTCTCCCCCCATGGTCCATGACATCCACATGCCTGCACTTGCCGTCCCATCCACCAGTGGTTTCAGCACCCCGGCTTGACGGCTGGAGCCACAGGTGTCAGAGGAGGATTTCCCCTTGCAGAAATTCCCTGGAAGCACCCAAAGAAAGCTGTGACTGGGAGGGGTGGGGGAGGCCATGAAGGGCATCCCAGACCACCTAATGTCCCCCACTGTTCATTAGGTTCACCCCCACCTTAGCATGAGTCCCGTGCCCTCCTTCTTGTCAGGGGTTAGTGGGGTGCATCTGGGGGCCATGGCAACTGCTGGTATAATTGAACAGATAGAAGCTTGTGGGCCTCAGGATGGCATAACCAGGCATACCACACAAGCATACCGGAAGTCCCAGGATGTCCCAGATGGCACATCAATGCCATTATCCATCCTGCAGTCCCAGCTGACTGCTGTGATGCCCCTGCCCCTGGAAGGGATGGATGTGTGAGTGAGTGTTTGCCCCATGAACATCTCCCATCAGTATGTTGTATGCATCACATATTGACTGGCTACTTTTCTCCTCTGTTTGGTTACAAGGTTCAGGTGCAGTAGTTGCACCACAGCAGTTGTAGCAATTTAAGTAGCTGTTACCCTGCTCACCCAACACTTTTTTCCTTCTTGTTAGGGGGGGAGCTATGGGTAGCTCAGGGTGTTCAAACCCTAGGCAAACATAGGGGTCCATAGGTGGTGGACATTTGTTTGGTGCCTCCAGTTGATGAAGCTTTAAGCCTGCAAAGGGGAGGAGGGCTTCACCGTTTTCCTGTTCTTTCTGACTGCTTCATACAGTCTGTCTTTTGCTCCCAGACATGGGCATTGTGCGGATGTCACGGGGTTCCTGGGCTGGATGTGCTGCCATTTGTTTGTCCCACTCTGCCACCCTGGGGGAAGGGGCTGGGCCTGCTCCCATAGCTGTGGAAGGTAAGGGGTTAACAGCTGCTGCCATGCCCCATTGCCATGATTCCCTAGCCTTGGTTGGTTCCTGGCTAGGGGTGGACTCCTGGGTTGTGCGTAGGGTTGTGAGTGGAGCTGGCCAGGCTGGGGGGTTGGTCTGCCTGTCCATGGCCCTTTTCACACAGACACTCTAACACTGATAAAATGATTGTTACATTTTATTATACATGTTGCAGGGCTACAGGTGTGCTCTATGGGTACCCTGAAACATGTATAATAAAATATAACACTCATTTTATCAGTGTTAGAGTGTCTGTGTGAAAAGGGCCCATGTGTTCCCGTGCTGGAGCTTTTCAAGGGCAGAAGACATGTTTGTTGCCTGCACTCTTGCTTCCCCTGTTCACTATTCTGTCTCTGTGAACAGGGCCAGTAGATGACTAATGCATGGGTTCATGCAGCTCCAGTTTGGATCACGCACACACTTGCTCCAGGGCTACGGCTCACTTCCTGTTTTTGCTTTCCAGAAGGAAAATGCTAGAGTATGGTCGTTTTTACGTGGACTGAGGTGGGTGGGGGGATGGGTGTTTGGCGGCTTACATAGACACCCATCCACCTTCACTCACCTCCACCCATGGGGCTTCTTCTGGTTTTCCGGAGGACCCTGTGGGTGGAGATGGGTGGGTGATGGGTGTAGGTCTAGGTGGGTGTGCAGTGGGAGCGCGCACACACAAACACCCACCACCTGTGATGTTTACATGGGTGCACCACTGGAACACCCCCATACACCCCCAGCTATTTACACGGTTGCCTCCCAACACCCACCGGAACATCAAGCATGGGGGGGGGGGGGGAGGATCCGTGTAAACTACCGGGTGTGTGTGTGTTAGGAGATTGTTGTGTGCCAGGTGTGCTCTTGTGTAAACACCATGGGTGGTGGGTGTTTGTGTGCGCGCACTCCCGACACACACACACCTACACCCATCACCCACCCATATCCACCCGAGCAGGGGGGAAATCTCATGAGAACGAGAAACAGGCTTGAGATCTCACTGGATCTTAACACCTGGTTTGAGTTCTCTGCGAGATTAGATTTCGAGGCTCCCCCAACATATTTTTGGCAAGGGGTGGGGGGGGGGCACTGACCCAGCTTTGCAAGGGCTGCCCTGGCCTGGAGAGCTGGATTACTTGAAAAGCTCTCAAATGGCTTCAGTGTCAATTTCAGTCTGGATTTATGCTGTTTGCGGCTTTGCAAGGGGCCACTCTGCCTGGAACTGAGTAGCCCTATGTAAAGCTGGTTTCCTGAGGGAGCGCCCTGGCAGGGGGAGTGGGGTGCCAGCCCAGACCCCCTGCCAGAGAACCTTGTTGGGAAGCATCCAGCCAAACCCCAGTTTGCAAACACTGTTGCTGGGTGGAGAGAAAAGGGAAGATCCATGTTGTGTCCTTCTCTGCCCAGCAGCAGCAGTTTGCAAACTGAGGTTTGGCTCCATGGGGGTTCCCTGATAGGAGGGACTGAGGAGACTGATCCCCAGTCCCTTGTCAGAGAACCCTCTTGGAAAGCACCCAGCCAAATCCCTTTGCAAACCGCTGCACCAGGCAGAGAGAGAAGGTAGCCATGTTTTTCCCGATCCCCCTGGTTCAGCGGTTTGCAGCCTTTGTAACTGACAAGTCTGCCCAGTGCTCAGGGTGCCCTGTGGGAGTCAGTCCCCAGCGCCCCTGGGCTGGTTCCGATCCGTTAGAAAGACATTCAAGTTCTTGGCGAGAAGGCAGTGAGAAGCTGTCATTTCTTGACTCATTCTCATTTCGCAGAATGAGGCAAGAAATGTGTTTCTTGCCGAGAAACTCGAAAGCAACGAGAACAAGTTTCAGCCCTACCCAATGTGTTATTCCTTGGGAGAAATGGGTGGGAAAAAGCATAATAGCATTGTCGAAAGCAATGCATCCACATTTCATTGTAGTAAACATCTAAGCTGTTTTCTAAACACGTTGGGAGTACAGTAGATGAAAACAAGTGCTGTTTAGGTAGTTCCATGAACCAGGTGCAAAGAGGCTATTTCCCATAAGTAAAGAACATGGAAAAGTATGAATATTGAATGAGAAAAGCAGTTTACCATGAAATTTATGTTACCATTTAATATGTTTCTCATAAATACTGATCATTACTGGTGCATTTCTCTACTCCCCATCCCCTCTCCATTTAGAGGGAAATTGGTGTCCCATAGAATTTTGACGTATGCCATGTTTCTGGCTTTAGTCCAGGTATGGTTAGATATGTTGTACAAAATTGCATGGCTTTCATACTTCAACTTAAGTAGAAATAGACATGCATTCCAAAATGTATGTAGGCATCTAATACTCCAGTTCACATTATTTATTTCATTCTTATTTGCTGTTTGGATAATGACAGAGATACAGATTATAAAAACAATGGACGAACCAACCAGTTCAACAACACAATAAGGACCAACATCAACTCCTTTTAAATTAGAGCCTTTCCAATTGGGATGAACAAAATGGCCACTGATAACCTTTAAGTCAACAATATCCAAATGCCTCAACTGTACTATATTCCTTTTTTATCTATTTCCATGTCACTTAGAATTATGGTATGAAAACAATTTTGTTGTTGATAATTCTGTTGGCAATTCTTTTTGATTTTGTTGTCAACAGTTCTGGTTATTGTATATCAAAATGTTACTAATCAATTTGGTCCTTCTGAAGGCGAGAAACCACTGAGCGATGTGGTTGCTTGCGATATAGGGTCCCATGAACAGGGCCAGAAAAAAGGGGTGTTTGTCTGGGAGTTAGCCAAGGGAGGAAGCCTCTGGGGGAAACTCTGTTGAAGTGAGTTTGGGTAAAACCCCACCCATTCATTGACATACTCACCTAGCTGTTCTAGATTAAACTAGAGGCTCGCTGTAGTTTTATAACCCTTTAAAAGTGCTGTGGTAGTTAGTCCCAAAGCAAGGAGGTAGCATTTGACACCAGTTGACTAAATTCCTTACTTAAAACCCTAACACAAAAAGCTAAGGCTGCTTTTAGTTGTGCATGGCACACACACTGCGTAAAATCATGTCGTGTGTAAAAATCCTACGGGTGGGGTTTGGATGTGACATTTCGCGTGTTAAAGCTGGTCTCACATTCTTTTAAAACTGCAAACTAAATACCTCGATATCGAGGTATTTAGTTCATGGTTTTAAAAAAAGGTGTGACTGGCTTTAACGCGTGAAATGTCACGTCTGAATCCCACCCACGGGATTTTTACACATGGTGTGATTTTATGTTGTGTGTGCGCCATGCACATCTAAAAGCAGCCTAAATCTCTGTTAACTAAATCCCTAACCCCAAAGGCCCCATTTTACTTAATTATTTACCTAAATCTCTAAACCCAAAGACTAAAACCCTGTTAACTAAATCCCTAACCTAAAAGGCCCCATATTTTAGCATCTCAGGAAGACTTGCTCTTTCCTGTCTTAACTAGGTACAAAACTAGGGCTGCTTTTAGACGTGCAGCTGGATCAGGCGCGGGAGCAGCGAAACAGCCGCGGCGCTGTTTTAGATAAACCGAAAGCGGAAGTTGTGCACGTGATCCGGGGCCGCGCATTCTTTTCCGGCTGTGTATGTCACCCCAGAGAGATCAGGGTAGTTCGCTTGCGGTCGGCAAAGAATGCGCGGCCCCGGATCACGCGCACAACTTCCGCTTCCGGTTCGTCTAAAACAGTGCCGCGGCTGTTTTGCCGGTCCCGCGCCTGATCCCAGCTGCTCGTCTAAAATCGGCCTTAGAGCAGTCACAAATACATTAAAATGCTGCTTTTCCTAAATGCAGTCAATTTAAAAATGCACTTAAAGAAACCCATGCACTATTCACATATGGGTTTATTTAAGCCCATTTTGAAATTGACTGCATTTAGGAACCAACATTTTAATCATGTTACTACACAGACCCCCGCTTCCCCGGCTCTTGGAGAGGGGAAAGGAGCGGAGCCGAGAGCCAGGGAAGCAAGGCACTGTGTAACTGACATGACACCGATATTCTGAAAAGAGGATTTATGCAGGTCATTTCAAATGCGTGCTTGTAAAGGTAGCTTTTGGCTGCCCCTCAATGCACTGGAAAAACAAATGGGAGAACTGCTAAATAAGCACATGGAGTCTTTCCCACATCATTTTAATATGTGGGGGAAAGAAAAAAGCGCTGATTTAATGTGTGTGAATGTGCTCTAGGTTTAAGCATCCATCACTTTAAAAGAGGGAGAGAGAGAGAGGGAGAGAGAGAGAGATGCAGACAGCAGTGAAGCAGTGGAATGGAGGCTATCCAGTCTTTTGCACTGAGTGATTATCTTCCTGTTGGGGAGAGGTTGTATGTGTGCACACACCACAGTGCCAAGAGCTTCTAGCTCTCAGAGAATATGTGCAGTCTCTGGAGGCTAGAGTGGCAGAGCTTGAGGTGCTGAGGCAGACAGAGAGGTACATAGATGAGTCCTTCAGGAAAATAGTAGAGCAGTCCCACCTCCACTCTGGCAGCCTCTGTGCTGGCTTGGAGGAGCAAGACCTTTAGGAAGGAGAGTATCAGACTGGAATGACAGGAATGGCTGTAGCTGAGACCTGCCTTCAAGGCAATGTGTTATCCTCTCGTGCTGAGGATATGTCTCCAGGAATTTTTGCCCAGGGGGTGGGAATAGAATGACTGTGGTAGTTGGTGATTCAATTATTAGAAATGTAAATAGCTGGGTTGCTGGTGGCCATGAGGAGTGCATGGTAAGTTGCTTGCCTGGTAGGAGCGTGCATGTCATTTTAGTTATTACAATAACTAAACGGAAATTGTAGTTTTCATTTTTGTTATTGCAATAGTGAAAACGAAAACCGAGAATAACAACAATGATAATGAAAACGACAACGGAGAATACCAAAAACAACAACCGAGAATATTGATAATGGTAACAATAATGATAAAGATACCGATACTGATATCAATACCGATATCAATATAAAAAATGATACCAAATTCAATACCAAAAACGATAACAAGAAACAAAAATGACAATGTCGTTATCACGGTCATTATTATTAGTGCTGTGGAAGTTGGGTTTTGGAGGGGAAATGTAGAGAAGGGAGAAAGGAGCAGACATCTCGGAGTCTTAACAGGGATGAACTCTTGAACTGTGCCTGTGTTGGGAGGGGCAAGCAGCTCAGCAGTATCTGATGGATGTATCCCTGGTCAATGAGCAGCACAAGCAGACCCCAGCAGTCTCATGGGACTCTGTGATTGCTCAATGCCTGCTGCCTCCCACAACCAATCAGGGGGACTCTGTGGGAGGGCACGGCAACCCTTTATAATGGGAGGGCCAGGTTTTTTCTCTCTGTTGTGTGAGAGCTCTGCTTGTCATGTTGCGTTTACAGAACTGTGGTGCTTGCACATAAAAAATTCTCCCTAGCCCTCATTGTATTATTTATTTATTTATTTATTTATGATGGAATGTGGGAGTGAGTGGAACCCAAGACTGACCAGAGGGGCGGGACAGTAGCACAGGCGCGGACCGGGACTTTAAAAACCCATAACCACTGGAGGCAGCGCCGGAGGCTCGTGCCTGGGCAGCATACTTAAGGGCTGCGTGCTCAAGCACCACCCCCTGTGTGCGCAGTTTTAGGTGCCGGCAGAGCAAAGACTGGGCCAGATTCTTGGGCTTGGAAATAATTTGTTGAGCTACGGCCAGTGCAGTCTACTCAAATGTGAGTTATTCCCACTTAAGAAGGATTTGGTTTTTTTTAAAGTTCTGTGATGCCGCCTCTCAAAAGCTTGCTACTCCCCCCTCCAAGTTATCCAAACAAAGGAAAATAGACAGTTTTCTTGTCAACAATAACCCATCTTGTCCCCTCAATGACTCAAGTATGGCTATCGGTGTTTCTACCGCTAACTGTTTTTCAGTTCTCAGTGATATCGTTGTTGCTATATCTCCATCAGTGGTCAAACACTCCTCCCCTAAACAACTGACATCAGCTATTGTGAAACGAACCAAGGATTTTGTCAAGAACAACCACTCAAGGTCTAATCATATGGACTATGCTTGTTTACTAGCTGAGCATGTTTCCTTAACTTCGCAGACAGTCCGGCTCGTGTTTTCCCAACTTAATTGTTTTAACTCCAGGTGTAATTAATTTTTGCGTTATTTCCCCTTGATTCACCCTTATCTGGAGCCAGCAGCTAGGATTGAAGCTGGCCCTTTAGAAGCTCCAGACCCAGGTGGGATGCCTGCGATCTTCCTAGAGAAAGCAAAGGAAGCCAAGATCGTTAGTGGAGTCCCGATGACTGTAGATTCAAATACCAAGGCTCTTGTTTCCATTGGTAAATGACAAATTGCACCAGACTCAGATTCCTAGACTTCAGGAACCATTGGGTTGTGAAGGAAAGTATATTAATCTGGGGGAAAATGTGCTTTTTACTATTTTTCCCTCTCCTTCTGGCCGTCTCCCATTTTGGAACTCTCCTTTAGGCGTTGCTGAACATTTAAGATTACTATTGCAAGCTCCTATCACAAGTAAGAATATATGTACAATTGACCATCTTGCTCTCGTGAAGGGCGACTGGACTGTGAATGTTACCTTTGACTCTGTAGATTTGATCTCTCTGATTTTCAGGAAAGAGGTTCTTCTTAGGAAGAGAGTCATTTTTATTTCGAGGGCGTACAGTAAAGATCCTATTCCCAATATCCTCAAGGTCTTGCCCTCTCAAATACTGCACTAGATCCCTCTCCCCGAAAGCCTGATTATATTCCATTTGGCTTCCAAGGGCTGTAGGAGATCTTTAACCTTAAGTCCAGCTGAGAATTTGATTGATCTTGCTGAGAATGACTGAATGGAGACTGTACCATATGATGCTTTTTCCCACTTGGTCAATTCTCCTATGGCTTCTTCTATAAGCCCAGTGGGAGAGGCTAATCTGGAGAGCCAATCTAAAGTACTGGGGTGTATGGACACCTTACTTGTACAAGTGGGGAGATTAAACGAGATAAATCCTCCAATTTATCGAACCCAGAATACTACGCTAAACCAATACGACTTATCTTGCTTTCAGTCCCCCGGGATTTCACTAGAGGGAGAGTTAATTGTGTCTGCTGTATGCAAAAGGTCTACTGATGTATCTTTGCCCACTTTGGAGGCATTACCAGGAGAGAAAACTCATTTAAGGGGTCTCTATTAAGTAACTATTCAGGAGACACTATTATTTCCCATAAGCGTGTTCATACAATTTCTAAGGCCTTGAAATCGTCAGCTTCCCTGATAAATAGACAACAGTCTGTAAATGGGTCTAAGGCTCTAATTGGGGATTCTGAGCCGCCTTTAGTTGGCTCAAATCTTTCTAGTCCCTGCCCTCTGAGGGGAAACAAACCAGTAGATAATGGCCAAGGGTCGCCTTCACTCTTGGGCCAAGTGGCCCAAGATTGACTGGGTTCACTTGATTTACCATTAGTGTCTCTTCTGAGCTGGAATATTGCAGGATAGTTACCTTGTAGCTCTGATTCCACCTTTTTGAGTTTTTTAAAAGTACATGATATTGTTTTAATACAAGAAACATGGACGGATGTTGAATTTTTTTGTACTGGTTTCTATGTTGTAAGCTTACTGTCCAGTTCCTCTGTCACCAAGGGCAGACTTAGGGTATTTTCAGACGTTATGAGATCACAGTGAACCACGGTGAATACCCACATGGTGATCGTGGTCCTGTAATGTCTGCTGGGGGGAACAGAAGTTCCCCCCCAGATGTTCACCCCCGTAAATCACGGGGGGGAATCACATTCAACACGCAAACAGAGGTCCTGGCTGGACCATCTCCATTTGCGTGTTTAATATTATTCCCCCCCGTGATCAAGGGGACCATCTCGTCTGTTCCCTGACTACGGCCCGGAATCAGCGGTGAGATTCTGGGCTGTGGTCAATGCCCCGGGGGTGCCGGCGCCTGCCCATCTCCCGGAGGGCGGTCAGGTGGCCGGGGGAGCGAGGGGGGCTGTGCAGCCACATGTTGAGACGCACAGCCCCTCCCCTGATTCCCCGCTGGGATCAGCCGCCACATCTGTTTGACAGCCATTTTGTTCCCGGTGGGGGATCAATGTGTGATTCCGTGACGGGTCTGAAAATACCATTAGTGGAGGTATGGCCTTTTTGGTGGCAAATAGCACTGGCATTAAGATTCAATTAATTAATTCATACAAGTCATATCTGGCAATTTGTCACTGCTCTTTTCTGTCTGGTTATGAATTGTTGCTAGCCAACATTTATATTCCACCACTCTCTTCACTCTACTATGCAGATGAGATTTGGAAGAGCATTATTCACCAGTCAGTAAATGCACTTAGTAACAACCCTGGGGCTTGTTTTATAATGGGCGGGGACTTTAATACCCGAATGAGGAACCCTTTGTCTGATTTTTCTAATATAGCACCTGAGGAAATGCAAGTACCTCCTTTTAACAATTATCGGTGCTCGAGGGACCTGGTGGTTAGTTCACGGGCCCCACTGATGGACAACTTTCTCGAGAACTTGAACCTGGTAATAGCAAATGGATTATTCCCTATTGATCGGTATGGTAATTTTACTTATCATTCTTCTATGGGCTCTAGCCTAATTTATTATTTCTTATTACCAGCTAATCATCCCCTTTTTATTCTAGATGTTTGTGTCCTGCTGAATTATTTGACTAATAATTTTCCTTTGAATTTAAAAATTCTAGTTCCTTGTGATACTAAGTCTTCATCTCTGAGGGATTCTGTTAAACCAAGTATTGGAACTGTCTCAGATAGACCAATCCAATTAAGAAGGTCTCATGAACTAGAAACCTATTTCCCTGCCTTTATTGATCATGAGTATGTTATAGAACTTGCCCAGCGAATTTGTTCTTTGCATTGCGATTCTATTGCATACTATGAGAAACTCTTATAGTTAATTGCTTTCCATCTATGTACTCCTAAATTACCTTATTGTCATCTCTCTAAAAGTTCTCCTTGGTTTGACAGAGAATGCCATAGTGCAAGGAATAAGCTCCATGGACTAGCCAAATGTGTTAGTAATTTTCCTTCTGGATTTAATCGTGACCTACTGATCTCTAACCGAAGAGATTACAGGAAGCTACTTACTAGGAAAAGGCAGGCCTATTCAAAGCTAAAATGGTCACAGCTTCTTCAAGCTGCCCAAGAGAAGGACTCCAGGAGATTTTGGTCCCTTATTAAACAGTCTCAACCCGTGGCTCACAAGAGTTGCTCTTCTGTTCTTTCTCCTTCAGTTCGGCAGTCTTACTTCTTAGATTTATTTGCTAATCCTTATATTTCTAATTTTGATATTAACTCTTCTTTTTTCTCTAGTGAGAATTTCCATGCTTGGCAACCTTTGACCTCAATGGAGGTAAAGGACTTAATATTACAGCTGAGATCTGGGAAAGCCCCAGGTTGCGATCATATAACCCCTGATCTACTTAAATTAAATCCAGATTGGTGGGCTGATGTTTTGGCACCTCTGTTTACTTACATCAATGGTCATGGTCTTTTCCTCAAAAGCTGGCTAAATAGCCTGGTTGTGCCAATCTATAAAACAGGTGATTTGGCCTTGCCCTCCAACTATAGGCCGATAAGCCTTTTAAGTGTAATTGGGAAGCTTTATTCTAAACATTTGCTACAGAAATTCCAAGTATGGCTCAATGCAAATGAGATGATCGATCCCGAACAAGTGGGCTTTCGTGAGGGCCAGTCTACTCTAGACCATGTATTTGTTCTCCAGTGACTGATTGCCAAGTATGCCTGCCCTTGTAGTAAATCTCGACTTTACCTACGGGTGAAAAAAGATATGACACTAACCACCCTTTAACCACCCTTGGTGGTTATTTATGCATGTTGCAGGGTTGCATAGGGCACCAATACAGCCCTGCAACATGCATAAATAACTACCAAGGGTGGTTAAAGGGTGGTTAGCGTCATGTCTGTTTTCACCCTATGTTTTGTCGACCTAAAATCTGCATTCAGCACTGTAGACAGGGAGCATCTTTGGCACAAATTGAGTTTAACCTCAATTGATCGTTGTTTGCTGTTTATTATGATTAAACTCCACTGTAATAATACAATGCAGTTTCGCTTTGCATCTGATCATCTTCCTACAGAGACAATTCAGGTATCTCGGGGGGGTCAGACAGGGCTGCATATTGGCCCTGGCCTTATTTAATTTTTTTCTTAATAATGGAGTCTCCTTTATGTCTGAAATTGATACCCATGCTCCTAAATTGGCTGATTATAGAATTTCAATTCTACTCTATGCGGATGACACCATTTTAATTTCACAGACCCCAATTGGCCTAAGGAGAACTATGCATAGGTTTCTGTTATTTTGCTAACAAGAAAATGTATCTATTAATTTTTCTAAAACCAAAACTATGTGTGTGGGAAGTAGGAAAAATTCTAACTCTTGGCAGATGGGTGAACACCAGATTGAACAGGTTTGCTTTTACAAGTATCTTGGAGTCATTTTTTTGGCTTCTAGAAGCTGGCAAAAGCACTTAAAATTGGCTCTTGATCAAGCAAAAAAAGCATCTAGTGCAATCCAGAGCTATTTTTACTCGAAGGGTGGAAGACTAGTGAAACCAGTCTTATGCTTATTTAGCGCTAAGGTAATTAATCCATTTTTTTATGCCATCCCTATTTGGGGTCTGATCTTTTTGAATAGTATTGAACCACTTCAGAACAATTTCTTATGGGTAATTCTGGGGGTCCTGAGAGGAGTCCCTCAGGTTCTCTTGAGAGCAGAGAGAGCTTCACAAACATTAAAATCTCAGACTCCCTTGGAAATTATTAAATTTTGGCTAAAAGTGACCTTGTTTCCCTCTAAACCCTATCACCTTGTCAACCTGGTTTCCAGCAACCAGAATAATAACTCATGGTCACTGGCTGTGGAAAACGAGGTTATGAAACTAGGCTTTTCTAGGGACTTTTTATTCCCTTTAAGCTTCAAGAGTGCTGTACTACTGGTTAAAAACAGAATTCTGGATCAAGAATCACAAACTGAGTTTTCATCCTTGAATTTGCAGTGGCTCCATTTTATACCAATATTAAGTAGCAATTTCATGATACTAGTTTTCTCTGGTCTGATTGGCGAATGAAACATGCTTTAACATCGCTGACTTACCCATGGATCTTAGGCTATGTACAAATTGCTCTTTATGCCAGATTGAGTCTCTTTCACATGTTTTTTATACGCCTATCTTTTGTATTATCCAGTTTGGTGCTTGGATATACTTCCTGCTAAAATACTTTGTGGCAGTGACTCTTGCCACTCAAGAGCTATGGCCTTATTTAGTGTCTGTGTTCTCAAAATAAAGCAGAAGCAAATGTTTTCTTCTAACACAACATGAACTGACTGTGAATTTGCCTGTATTCCAGTAGTGGTTTGTGATTGTTGGTTAGTAATCATATTGTTCCAATATCTGTTTTATTATGCATATATTTTGTTTTATGTTTTTTTTCCCTTCCGTATTGTATTTGACTTGAAATAATTTTTGGGTTACTCAATAAATTATTATGTATGTATATGTATTATGTATATGTATGTATATGTATATGTATTATTTATTTATTTATTTATTTATTTATTTATTGTGTATTTCCACCAATATCTTTCCTTCCTCATACCCTACATTTTACCTTCTCCCTTTCCCTGCCCTTCTCCCCCCGTACATTATATATATATATAGGTAGTAGAGATTAGATATAGATTTATATTATTGGGTATTTTCAGACGTTGCATGGTGAATGTCCACCACAGTCAATTCCCTGTGGTGGCTTGGACCACATAACGTCTGTTGGGGGGAATGGATGTTCCCTCCCAGATGTTACCACGGCGTGGGATCACATTCACCACGCTAGCAGCCGAAGCAGTGGGGCCGGAGGCCGTCGCGTGTTGAAGGCGATTCCCCTGCCATGGTGACCCCCGCCGTCACGTCTGGACGGTGGCCATGGCTCAGAATCCCCACAGGGAGTCCGGCCCATGGCCATAGCAGGCGAGCGCTGTGGCGGCATTGGCCACGGCGGCAGCCCGTCTCCCCAGAGGGCGGGCGGCGGGGAGCGTGGAGGGGGCGGGGTTGTGCGGCCGCACGTTGCACTGCACGGCCCCTCCCCGATTCCTCGCCGGGATCCCCCAGCACATCTATTAGGGCGTGATGGGTCATCCCGGTGGGGGATCATTTCATTGATTTCGTGATCGGGCCAATCGGCCCCGTCACATCTGAAAATACCCATAGACATATAGATTAGAATAGTTATATAGATAATTGATTAGACAATAGATAGTTTTCCTTTCCCCTTACCCTGTTTCCCTTAGATTTAGATAAATATTAGTTGTGTACAGGAATCAATAACTAGACCTATATAAAAAATAAAATCTTTGTTTGAAATGGTAGGTACCAATATCAATAACGATATCAATAACGATAACCAATATCGATACCGGTAAAGAAAATGATACTGTTATTGATACCAATAACAAATATCGATACTGATAATGAATGTGATACCAATATCGATACCGATATCAAAAATGATATACAAATTATACCAAAAATGATAATGATAACGAAAATGACATTGCTGTTAATAACGATAATGAAAATGACATTTTTGAATAATGAAAACTAAAACAAAAATGATATGGGGGACTGGTGCACACCCTTATTGCCTGGCGCAAGGATTGCATACCTCATGCACCACCTAGACAGAATTTTAGAGGGAGCTGAGGAGGAGCTGGCTGTTCTGGTACATGTGGGTACGAATGATGTAGGAAGATGTAGGAGGGAAGTCCTGGAGGCTAAATTAAGGCTTCTAGTCAGGAAACTGAAGTCTAGAACCTCCAGGGTAGCATTCTCAGATATGCTCCCGGTTCCACGCACAGGACCCCAGAGGAAGGCTGAGCTCCAGTCTCAATGCGTGTATGAAATGATGGTGCAGGGAGGAGGGATTTAGATTTGTTAACAACTGGGGAATGTTTTGGGGAAGGGGAGAGCAGATATTGATGGGGTGGACTCCACCTTTACCAGGACAGAACCCAGCTGCTTAAAAAAGGCGTTAGAGCAGTTTTTAAACTAGAATCCGGGTCGTACCCCATATCATGATGATGAGACTGACTATGAAATGCTAGTGGAGATTAGAAAGTCAGTAACATAACAATAATGGGTGATTTCAATTATCCTTATACTGACTGGGTGAATGCCTTTTGAGCGATATGGAGGTAACGTGTCTAGATGCCATAAATGACTGCTTCCTGGAGTACCTATTCCTGGAACCAATGAGAGGAGAAGCTACTTTGGATCTAGTCCTAAGTGCAGTGCAGGACCTGGTGCAAGGGGTAATGATGGTGGGCAATAGTGATAATAATATAATCAAATTTGGAGGGAGAATGGTAAATAAAACTACTACAGTTACATTTAACTTTTTAAAAGAAGACTAAGCTAAAAGAGGAAACTAGTTAGAAGGAAACTAAAAGGAGCAGTGGTGAGGATTAAATGTCTGCAAGAGACGTGGAGACTATTTATAAACACAATCTTGGAAGCCCAGATTAAATGTATTCTACAGGTTTAAAAAGGTAGCAAGAGGCTCAAACATCTGGCAGCATGGCTTAATGGTGAGGTGAAGAAGGGTATTATAGCAAATAAGGCACCCTTTAAAAAACGAAAAACTAGTTCTAATGAGGAAAATAAGAAAGAGCATAATCACTGGCAAATTAGTTGTAAAATGTTAATAAGGTAGACAAAGAGAGAATTTGAAGAGAGACTCACTAAAGAGACAAAAACTACTAACAAAAACATTTAAAGTATATAAGAAGCAAGAAGCCTGCTAGAAAGTCAGTTGGGCCATTAGATGACCAGGGGGTAAAAGTGGTGCTCAGGGAGGATAAGGCCATTGTAGAGAAGCTGAATGAATTCTTTGCTTCAGTCTTCACTGCAGAGAATGTTGGGAAGATACCCATGCCTGAACTGTTCTTTGTAGGTGATGAATCGGAAGAGCTGTCATAGATCAACATGACTCTGGAAGAGATTCTCGAGAAAATTGACAAACTAAAATAGTAACAAATCACTGGGACCAGATAATATACTGCTGCTGAAAAAGCCAACCTCTCCCTCTGTGGCAGACCCGGAAATAAGACACGTGCAAATCCTGCCCTTCCTGGGGTGCTACTGTTGGCAAGTTGAGACCCTAACTGGCACATCTCTGGGTGGGTGCTGCAGCTCGTGCCTGACTGCTGGAAGAGCCCCCCCCTCCCCAATTGTGGCAGACCCATAAATAAGACACATGCAAATCCTGCCCTTCCTGGGGCGCTACTGTTGGCAAGTTAAGACCCTGGCTGGCACGTCTCTGGGTGGGTGCTGCTGCTGTGGCTCATGCCCAACTGCTGGAAGAACACACACACACGACCCATGGCCAACCCAGAAATAAGACACGTGCAAATCCTGCCCCTCCTCTGCCACCTGCTGATGCCCGCTGTTTATGTCTGACTGCCCACCACCTGCTTGCCAGCATGCTCACTCTAAAGGATAGTATTCTTCTTGTCCTCAAAGTTATATGGAACAATAAACAAAAATATATTTTACAAACATGGCAGCTGGTTGGCCAGCTGTGTGACCTGGGAGACATAGGCACCTGTGTTACTAATGGAGTCCAGCCTCCTTTGATGACTCAGGGTCATAGATGTGGGGTGCTCTTGGATCCGTTGATGGCCTGAATTGTCATTGTCAGGTTGCGGTGGTGGCCAGGAGTGCTTTTCACCAATTACACCTGGTGAGAAGGCTACAACCTTCCTTATCAGATTGAGATCTGGCCATCATCATCCATGCCTTCATAACCTCAAGACCAGACTACTGCAATGTACTCTATGTGGGGTTGCACTTAATGACAGTTCACAAGCTGAAGTTGGTGCAGAACACTGTGGCCCATCTTCCATCATGGGTGGGTCGCAGGAAGCACATTACACCAGTGCTCCAGAGTCTGCACTGGCTGCCAATAGCTTTCTGGACACAATTCAAGGTGCTGGTTTTGACCTATAAAGCCTTAAATGGCTTGGCCCACAGGTATCTGAACGACGTCTGCCTCCCTCATGCCCTATTGTGACCTCTGA
This sequence comes from Sphenodon punctatus, assembly GCA_003113815.1. Lineage (NCBI taxonomy): Eukaryota > Metazoa > Chordata > Lepidosauria > Sphenodontia > Sphenodontidae > Sphenodon > Sphenodon punctatus. The sequence goes on along the minus strand of QEPC01010816.1, from coordinate 1,102,175 downwards.
GGTCAGTCAGGAGTGCTCTCTTTTGGATACCATCTACCTGTGAAGATTCTACAGCAAGGGCACGCAGAGAGGCATTCTCGCCCCACGATTATGGAACTCCCTCCCTTTGGAGGGTCATCTAAGCTTGAGCCTGTTCATCTTCAGAAAATGATGTAAGATCTTTCTATTTGGCCAGATATTTGGCAGGCAGGAATAGGCTTGGCGGGATTGGTTGTGGTCAGGTTAAGGGGATTCTTTTAATTGATTGATTGTAAGCTGCCCTCAGCTTTTATTGGAATTGCGACAGAGGAAGGGTTCCTGTGGACCACTGGCCCCTTAAAGAGATGCATATTAGGCTTGAACAAGATGCCTCTCTGGGGTAATTGGTTCAGCTGTGTTGGGTGTGGCAGAGCCCGCTCAGGGTGAAGAGTCAGGGAAAGGCTCAGGCTTGGACAGAGAGGGAGGAGTCAGGAGCTAGACAGAGCTTTGCCTCAGAGACACACTGGGAGAAGCAGGAGTGGAATAGGGAGCTCTGCCTCAGTAAAGTAAAGTAAAGTAAAGTAGGCTCAGAGGGTTGTGCCTGAGAGGGATGGTTTAGAGATGGGTGAACAGAATGGGGTTCGGATATTCGGATGTTCGGTCGTTCGGTTCGAAACCTGAGTTCGGGTTTGATTGTTCGGTTCAGCCGAGTTCGGGTTGGCCGAACTTGACCAAACAATCAAAAATAGCACTATCAAAGCCGAAACTTAGCCGAAACCGAAACTTAACCAAAACTGAAACTTGATTTTTTTTGCCCTGAAAAGACGTTTTTTCCTGCCCATGAACTCATCCGAACATATCTGAACACAACTGAACTGTTTGGTCATTTGAGAGTTTGGTTCGGACGTTTGGTTCGGACGTCCGAACAGACCGAGTTCGGTCCGAACTCTGAACATCCGAACTGTGTTCGCCCATCGCTAGGAGGGTTTTCTGGGTTGGAGAGGCAGCATGCTTGGCCCAGAGAACTAGTGGAGTTCTCTGGGACAAGAGAATGGCCTTAACAATGGGCTTCTGGCTAGGGGAAGGTACTAGGCAGCCCAGAAGGTAACCCCTTTTGTATATATAAGACTGTGTGGAGAATAAAAGGTCTCTTGAAGCTAATTCCCTGTTAAGATTGACTGTTGGGGACCTAATCCTGCCAGGACCTACTCCAGGTCAGCCTGTCTATGCCACAGAAAGGGTGGCATATAAGTTTAAATGAATAATAAATAATGAATAGAACAGATGATGGATTCTACATAACTTGCATAACTACATAACTTCTGAGCAAGGTTAGATGCCTTTCTAAAAATGTATTGTTTAGCCAAATGCAAGTTAGTGGGCTTGATATCTTAACAACCAGAGGAAATTCAGTTGGCCTGTATACTATCCAGAGGTCAGAGTAGGTTATATCATTTGCTCCTTCTGACCTTAAAACCTATGGGCCTATTAGCAACCCTTTGACATATGCTTTGCTGAAGTAGGGTGTAAGATTTGTCTGCTGGCCAAACACTTAGTACAAATGGCCCTCTCCCTAGCCATTATCAGCTGACAGTTACCTAAATATGAATTATAGTCATATTAAAACCAATCCATCACATTCAAATAGCATATCTCCATGACTTGGATAACCAAAGCTACCTGAAACAAGCAATGTGAGCATGTGAAGCAGACAGAAATGGGCCAAGGAATGCTATAAATGCATGTCCCTGTGCTGTGAGATGCTCGCATTATTTCTGAGCAAGTTCACTCGATCTCTAATCAGACATAACAAGTAAGGTTAAGGTCATAAATAATTTTAGTCCTTGAGAGGAACATCAACAAGGAATCATGCTTTACTTTTTAATGCACTTAGTGGACAAACATTTGATTGCAGACTCTGCTTGTACAGCAGTCACGTTGACAAAAGAGTTGCTTCCATACAATGGAGAGGTAGCTAAGTAGTTGCTATCTAGAACATATGTACACAGCCAAGTTTTCAGAACAACTCAAGGAACACCTGAGAACCAATCCTGAAAGTTTGTTTATGGTCTTGTGTATCTCTGATAAACTGTGACTCATTGTTCCCAATGACCTAGCTATAGTAAGCAGGTAAACATATTAAGTCGGCAGGTAATTATGGGGGATGGTTCCCATAAAAAAATAAACGTTTGATACAATGTGAAAATTAAGGAATTTACTGTATTCCCTAGGAAATTTCAGTTTTCGCTTTTGGACTCCTCTCTTTAATATTAACAAACTTCAGAGGGTTCAGAGGGCAGTAATGAAAGCAATGGGCGGAAGGCAAATGGAAAGGTTGTAGGAACTGGGACCTTTTTAGCCTAGAACAAACAACTAATTGGGGAGGCATGATTACACTTTTCAAATATATAAAAGGATTCTTTAAGCAAAATCGTGTCCAATTGTTCTCTCTGGCAACTGAGGCTAGGACTAGAGTTGATGTGCTCAAATTAAAGGAGAACAGATTTAGGACAAACATTAAGATCAATTTTCTAATTACCAGGACATTTAGGCAGTCAAATAATTGGTCAAATTATTTATCCCCATCAATGGAAACCTTTAAAAATAGGACAGATAAACACCTTTCTGGAATAATCTAGTTCAGTAGTTCCCAAACCTTTTGCCTGAATTATGTTATTTGAAACTTAAGTAGTTCCATGACCCCAGATAGCAACAAAGGCACGTAAAATATATTAAATACCAATCAGAATCATGACCCCATATGCAGACGACATGACTCCAATTTAGATTGTGATGCATAGTTTAAGAATAGTCTAGTGACAGTTACTTACATTCAGGGCGGAAAGAGTAGCTGTCAGCTGATCTTTTAAGGTTCCTTCCACTCCTAAGAGGCCATGATTCTACCCAGGGACCCATGTTTACTACATTTTTCCCATTACTGCCAAAAGGGAAAATACACGAGTCCTTGAATTTTATCTGACCCGCTCCTTGGACTCAGAATGTGTATCTGCTATATGTTCCAGCTCCCAAGATATTAGTTGTTTCATAATGGATCTTCCATGTTGCATACATTAGCTCTGATGGTATTTCAGCCTCCATTGAATTATATACAACACATCTATAAAAAACAACCAAAAGAAAACCCCAACAAAAGGTCATTTGGTGAAGACGTTATTAGTTGTGCCTGCATAACGATTCTGCGGTGCTGCTGACTACAGTATACTGTGCAGTAAGTGGGAAAAAATGATGGCAGCGAATAGATGTAATTATGTGTAGAACTAGTGACATACCACATACAATTCTGAAAGTACAACACAATCAGAGTGTCAATTATTTAAACCATAATTAACATAGCTCTGCATGTCTTTCCAGGGCTCACACAGAACACAGAGCATTGTTATAGTGGAAGAAAAGAGAAAATAAAATATTAATGGAGGACTGCTTTGTTCTCAGCACAGTGAGATAGAGGTGGTTGTAAAAACTGGATTCCTGCAGTTGCTACAGCTTTAATTAGGAAGGTCGCTATCTTCCTGCACTTCCTTGGATTCCTTTAATTTCCACAGAGGAAAACGGCTTCTGAATTTTATTGAACACAGTTGAATTTTTATTTTCAAAAATCAAAACAGAAACATTTCTTGGCATCTGTTATGAGCACTGGGTGTTATTTGCTCTTTAGAGATAAAGCTGTTTTTATACAGGGATGTAGCTGGTGGGGAAAAAAAAGGGCCAAATATATTCGTACTGGGAGATCTGCTCAACATCATAGTCAGCAGAAAATATCTCACCATCCTAATTCTTCCCATGCTAGAATCCACTTAAGGTCCATGAAATACAATAGATAATATACACTTTCACAATGCTGATCCAAACACTGCCTTTAACTCTTTTTGTACCTGAGGCTTTTCTTTAAGAAATAATTAATTCAGTGCAACTGTAATAAAACACACTAACTTTAATAGCATAACAATAAGGCAATGGTTGTGGTAGGGAAATTGCCTACAATATGTTTAATGGCCAAATAAAAAATATTGCCTTTCTAACTGACCTTTAGATATAAAATCCAAATTTAGTGATGAAAAAGGTAACAACCAAGGGTAAAATTGATGATTGACTAGCAACTTTCATTTATAGCTTAGTTTTGATAAAAATAAAAAGTAAGTCAATCATCAATTTTAAGTATGGCCATTCTGTAGCTCTCTAATATTATCTATACAACATTTTTAGTGTTCAAAGCCCTTAAGAATCCATATCTAGTTTATCTTTGCAACAACACTTATTATTCCCATTTTACAGATGGAGAACAGATAGTAACTTGCCCATGGCAATCTCTTGAGACCAGATTTATACTCTGGTTTCTCAGGGGTAAGTCCAGCACCCTACCATCTAGGCTACATTGACTCCAATGTTACATGTACAATTATTTATCATGAGATGATAGGCAAATTAGTTTAGATGAAACCTTTCACTGGATAAACTTCTGTCAGTGATAGTATGCAAGCATTCGAGCTACAAATAGCTGTTCCTTAGGCACAAAAAAAAAAAAGGTTGTGGAACTACTGCCAACACACAGTAATACTCCTACAAATAAAAAGCAAGTGTTTTTTTCACAACACAATTAATTGTGCACTTAATTGTGTACATTTTTTTCAGCGCACAAATAAGCTGTGGAATTGGTTGCCAGAAGATGTGGTCAAGGCCAGGAGTATATCTGGGTTTAAGAAAGTGTTGGATACGTTTCTGGAGAATAGGTCCTTTAGCAGCTATTAGCCAGGGAGGTTTTGGGGAATGTATCCTCTTACTGTCGAGAGCTGGGAGTGAACAACAGGGAACAGATCGTCCCATTGTGACCTGTTGGGTACTTCTTCCAAGCGACCGAGATTGGCCACTGACAGAGACAGGTGCTGAGCTTGATGGACCATTGATCTGACCCAGTATGGTACTACTTATGTTCTTATGATGCGCAGGTCAGGAGCCTTAATGTACAATTTCCATGCTTTTTGGAGAATGGCTGCATTTTTAAGATCCTTATCTCCTCTCTTAAACCTTTGTATTCTAAGTATTTCCCTGTTTTTAAAAGGGGAATTCACCATTTCCCCTCTGATGCCACAGTACCAAATTGAATTTGATTGGCAGACAGCCAGAGAGTTTTGCTTTGAGCCCAAACTTTGAGTGAAAACAGATATGACGCTAACCACCCTTTAACCACCCTTGGTGGTTAGTTATGCATGTTGCAGGGCTGCACTGGTGCCCTATGCAGCCCTGCAACATGCATAACTAGCCACCAAGGGTGGTTAAAGGGTGGTTAGCGTCATGTCAGTTTCACCAGGGGGATTTTTCTTTTTTTGCACCTTGGAGCAACTGTGTCAATTTCACCAGCAAAGGGAGGTGGGACAGGATGGGGATTTTGCTTTACAGATCCCTCATCACTGGAGTGTTTCTCTTGAAACCACAATCTTTGTCCATTATGTGCCTAAAGGAATTTTATCAAATTCACTTTAAATCCCTCAGTGCACATAACTACACACAGTCTCTCTTTTAACTCTACCTCTTCACCAGGAAAGGGGTGGGGGTGGGGGAATGAGTAAGTCACAGATAGGAAATGGAAAGATGTTGAAGGGGGATGGGTCCTTTCATCCATCATTCCACGCAGCTCGCTGCTCCTATTAGCCTGTTACCCATCATTCCACCCAGCCCCTAATCACTCCAGCCATTTCTGGTGTCCTTGTAATCATAATTCCACCCAGCCCCCTATCATCCCTGCTGCTCCAAGTGTCTTTGTACCCGCCATTCAACGCAGCTCCCCATCATTTCAGCTGCTCCCAATGGCCTCATACCCATCATTCCACTCAGCCTCTCTGTCATTCCAGCTGCTTATGATTGCCTCCTACATGTCATTCCACCCAGCTCCCTGTCATTCCAGCTATTCCAGGTGGATTCACACCAGCCATTCTACCCAGCCCCCAGTCATTCTAGCTTCTCCTGGTGTCCTCATCATTCCACCCATCCTCATTGCAGCCACTCATGTATCATTGAACCCATTTACCATGTTATCATCCTTCAAGATTACCAGCAAAGTGCATTTGTTCATAATTCCTTTCCTCTTTAAACCCTCCAGGCCCTGATTTCAAGGAAGGCTGGTTCAAATCTGCTGGATGCAGCTTTGCTATTGGTCTGGAAGTAAACTGGAAATAATGAAACACAGAAAAATGGTAAATCATTTACACAATAACATTTAGTATTAATTGTTATTTTGGTTAATTGGTTAACCTTTGTGGTATGCGATTACTAATCAGTTAACATTAGCTATCTGGAATTTTGGTTAATTAACTGCAGTTATGGAATTAACTAACCATTTCAGCTCTGGTCATGATGGAAGGATCAATTTCTTGCTATTCAATCCCAGCCCCTTACTATCAGAGGTTTCACTCCCTGACCAACTTAAATTATAACCATTTATGGACTTATCCTTCAAAATTTATCCAATCCTTTTTAAAAAACCAATTCTGCTATTGGCCTTTCATGATAGCTGCTTTGGAATCCAGCCTGTATAATTACCAATAAGTAGTAATATAATCACTTGAAGAAACATATACAACATGTCCTATCTGATCCAAAGAAATTCTTGCATGTGCAAGAAAATCCACACAGGAAAAAAATATTTTTTCTCATCTTTACCAGCATAGTTATGTCTATTTAAAAAAAAGATACATTAGAAAAGAGTTAATCATTTAAATGCTTAAGCGAGACCCAATTAGGATGAAATTGGTCCCCCTCCTGGGATTCATAAAGTGACACATGCAAAATCTGAATTAGGGATAAGGGAAGACAGGTTAGTCCTAATTATACCACATATACCTTAACCATTTAAATGGTTGTCAGTACTTAATATAGCCATCTAGCTAACCATGAGATTTGATCATACCCCAGCTGTTTGCTTCTTGCCGTCTCCCCCCACCCCCCAACGCCAAAGCAGTTGGCTGGTTAGTTCTTCTAACAACAATTAAACTCAAGATTATAAAAAGCAGATGGCAGATTAAGCTGTTAACTCCAGCAATATAACACTACTCTGATGACCCCAGAACAGTTTAAACTTTTATTATGGAGCCACGGTAAAGGTGCCAGTGGCTCCATAGTTAAGACAGAGCTAACTTTCTTCACTGAGAGGCCCATTGAGTTCAATGGGATTCCCAAGGGCAATTTCCTCTGGGTTGTAACCGACTGTTCACGGAGCTTTCTCATTGATTTGCCATGAATAGTGAATGTGGTTTGCACAGAAGAGTCAGAAAATGCTCAAAGTACATGCCACTGTTCACAGATTGTGCAATGGATAGGTACAAGATGTTTAATTATTATTTTAAAGTACTGTCTGTATGCTTTAACCTTATACTTATGTCATGCATAGGGATGGGTGAATGCAGTTCGGATGTTCGGAGTTCAGACCGAACTCAGTGTGTTTGGACATCCAAACTGAATGTCTGAACCGAATTCTTGAACGACCAAAAAATTTGGTCGTGTTCGGATGAGTTCGAGGGCAAGAAAAATGTCTTTTCAGGGCCAAAAATTCTGTTTCAGTTTCGTTTCGTTTTTGATATCGATAGCGCTATTTTTGAATGTTCGGCCAAGTTCGGCCAAACCAAACTCGGCTGAACTGAATCATCGAACCCGAACTTGGGTTTTGAACCGAACGACCAAAAGTCTGAACAATCAAACTGTCTTTTGTTCGCCCATTCCTAGTCATGCACGCTTCCTTACCTATTTGATTGGAGGGAAAAAAAATCCATATCGCACATAGTAGAGCTTGGTCGTCTAGAGGTAAAACTCTTGTTTTGGGAGCAAGAAGTCCTGGGTTCAAATCCTCTATAGTGCTGCTGTCATCAAATGGGAGAGAATAACTGTGCCTTTTAAAAAATGTTGTTGCTGCTGATGACCGTCGAAGGTTCACATACAGTCCTATGCATGGGGCCCTGATCCTGGAATCTAAGCAACTGTGCTCTGCAGAGTGGTGCAGCATTGTGTCAGGCCCATAAGCCAGAGGTCAATGGATCAAAACCAAAATCTTGCTTCTCTGACTGCTGCAAAAACCAAAAATGAAGGATGTGTTGGTCTAGAGGTAAATATTTATTTATAAATATTTGTTAGCCGCCCCCTCATGCCTATGGCATCTCGGGGTGGCTTACAGCATAAAAAAACCACAATAAAATTCATTAAAACAATGTTTTAAAAATACAGTCCTTCCCTACTCCACCCTCCCACCCTCCCCTCCGAAGTCCTGGGTGAACAGCCAGGTCTTGCAGGCTCGCCAAAATGCCAACAGACCTGGGGCCAGACGGGGTTCCTCCAGGAGGAAATTCCAGAGCCTCAGCCCAGCCACTGAGAATGCCCTCTCCATTGTGGCCTCCCGCTTAACACAGGGGACCTCCAAAAAGGCGCCCCCTGGTGGACCTCAGGGATTGCTCTGAGGCGCGGAGGGAGAGGTGGTCCCCAAGGTATGAGGGGCCCAGACCATGTAGGGCTTTATAGATCAACACTAGCACCTTGAATCGGGCTCGGTACACTATAGGTAGCCAGTGCAGAGTACGGAGCACAGGTGTTATGTGGTCCCGCTTTCCCATCCCCATAAGGAGATGGGCCACCGCATTCTGCACCAGCTGAAGCCTCTGAACCAGAAACAAGGGAAGACCCACGTACAGCGCATTGCGTACCCCCCACGTACCCCACATATGATGAACACTGGTACATGTGAAGAGTATAATGAGACTAAGCTCAATTGTGATGTCCAAAAAATCCAGTCAACTTGACTGGTATAGACTATTGTTTTGTTTGTGCCCAGACACCTGGCACGTAAGGTCTCAGGATCCCTTGCACATGTCCATGCTCCCTTACCTATTTGAGTACAAAAAACAAATACCATATAGTAGAGATTGGTGGTCTAGAGGTAAGGCTCTTGTTTACAGAATAAGGGGTCTTGGGTTCAAATCCCCTGTGGTGCTGCTGTAATCAAATGGAGGTAAAAAGACTGTACCTTTTAGAAACATTTTTATGCTGCTGCTGGCCATCAAACATTCACATCCAGTCCTGTACATGGGGCCCTGATTCTGGAATCCTTTCTCTGGTGGGCGGAGGATGCCTGGGATCCAGTGGGGTGCTCATCCTGTGGTGGCATGAGACTTGAAATCAGTGAGACCATTTGCAGAACATGAATTTAGTAGGGATGGGCGAACAGATCACGGTTCGGGTTCGGCCGCTTGGTTCGGCTGCGTTTGGTTCATCTGTTCGGTTCGTCCATTCGGTTTGTTCGCTAGGTTCGGGTTTGGCCGTTCGGTTTGGGTTCGGCCATTCGGGAAATGTTTTTATATGAGGTTTTATTTTGTTTTTATATGGTTTTTTGGTTTTTATATGTTTTTTTTAATTTAAATTTTTTATCTAATATTATAACTATCTACACTAAATCTAACTGCTATTAACTATTCTAAATGCTATGAACTAAATGGATTATCTAATAAGTATACAGGCCTACTCCTACAAATACTAAAACTAAATCACTAACGCTATCTCTATCACTAAGCTAACTCCTACAACTGTCTACTATATCTATCTATCTATATATGGGATGGGGGAATCACAAAAACACATAGTTTCAGTTTAAGGTTTAAGTTTCACTTCAGTACAAAACTGAAATGAAACTTAAAGCAATCTAATAATCCTACTCTAAATGAAAAAACAGGGGAAGTGAAGGGAATCTGGGATGGAATATATGGGAGAGGGAAAGGATTCAATGGAGGGGGGAGGGAGGAAGGAAGATTGAACACAGGGAACACAGGGAGGGGTAAAAACAAAAAATAACCACTAAATCTATCTAAGCTAAGCTAAATAAATGAATGAGAATATGGGGGTAGATGG
>QEPC01010816.1:1039597-1091321 GCA_003113815.1 Sphenodon punctatus | reverse complement strand
TATTTGCAGATTTATTTTCCAAGACAGAATAGATATTGCTTTACATCCTAAATTCCTACCTAAGATAGTATAAGTAAGACAGTTGTGAGAATGTGGCCCTTTTTACACGGGTCTCTCCTCCTAGCCATGAACACGCAGATTTCTGTGTGTTCATGGGTGGGGGAACCCCATGTGAATGACATGGTGCACGCACCCATGGTGAGTGGGGGTGCGTGTGCGCTCGCCTAACACGCATCCCCACTCACCCCCCCACTCATCCCCATGCACAGAGTAACTGGGGGAAATGGTGGTTACTATGTGGGTGTGGATGAGTGGTGGGTGAGTGGGGATGTGTGTGCAGCTGTGAGCATGCCCCATCCATGCACTGGTGTGCCCACGGACTCCTCACCCGGTGGAGCCATGTCAAAATATCATGTGAGGAGCCACTCGAAGAAGAACAGAAGGTTGCTACCTTGCAAACAAGGTTCTTCGAGATGGTTTCGAACATTCTCACAACACCCACCCTTCCAGCCCTGCATGGAATTCTTTTAGTATATTTCTAGAAAGGGTTGAAAGGAACCGTCATTCAGAGGGGGAGGGTTCTTTCTATACTAGAGGAGCTCAAGACCATCATGTGGTCTATTATTTGAATAGGGTGATGCATACAACTCTGTTATGAGAATGTTGGGAGCCATCTCGAAGAACCTTCTTTACAAGGTAGCAACCTTATGATCAGCACGTGGGGAGGAGCTGTTTGTAAACAGCCTTTTCTCCCAGCCTGATCCAGTGTCCCCTCTGCTGCTGCGCTGCTGCTGCAGCACTACTAGAAGGCAGAGGCAGGTGAGGGATGGGGTCTGGAGCCAGGGAGGGGAGGAAGAATCACTTTCTGGGGGAGAAGCTGGCTGCAACCTGTTTCCCAGCAAGGCAACTGCGGGGCCCCAGCTGGCCACGGGGCCATGTGCTGCCGCAAATGTGGCACATGCCTGGGGCCGGCCCTGCCCGAACCCAATCAGAATTGCCTGAACTGTTCGGTCATTTCGACGTTCGGAATTGAGTTCAGTTCGGTCAGTTCATGTTCAGATTCGGGTTTGGGTTCGGTCATCCGAACAATCCGAGTTCAGGCCGAACTCCGAACTTCCGAACCACGTTCACCCATCCCTAAAATTTAGTTGTGTGAAGTCTCAGTGGGAATGGGATAGGAAGCTAATAATAGGAAGCATCAGAAGGATGCCACAAGCAGAGAGGGAAGCACAAGATGCAGTAGGTGGTGGTTACATTGTATCTACTAACTAACTATTGTCAGGTACAGTATACCTGAATCTTGACATTGATCTCGGTTTTGTGGGGGGGCTCATCCTGTAACTAACCCCTTCATGGAAACTTTATGGGGGTCTTTTGCAGAGGTGGGAGACTTCAGATCTGGGTGCCAAATGCAGTCTGTGGCTAGTTTTTATTTGGCCCCTTTCTAGTTTCTGTATTTCCCCCCGGATTCAATTCCTGCCTACAAGCACTAAAACACTGAGCTCAGGTAAGAAAGCAGGGATGAGGGCATGCATCCGAGGACAAGGGACAGATCTATGATCTAGACCCGCTTGCTTTGCGCACTCCTTCAGCCCCTCCTTCTTTGCTCCAACTTCTCTGTGGCCCTCGGAGCTTGGACTCATTTTTAAAGTCCCCACTGGGAGGGAAAAGGCATACAGCACTGACCATGCACTTGATTCCTTCTAAATAGAGAGCCAGTGTGGTATAATGGATAAGGTGCTGGACTTGGACCTGCCGTGGCAGGGGGAGTGCATGGGGGCTGCTTCCCCCCTCAGCAAGACAACACCCACCACAGTTCCGTGCCCTCCCCCCACAGTGTATCCCAGACAGGGAGAGTTTAATCTCTCCCCAGCTCTCAGCATGGGCGCCCGATTCAGGAGACTTGGAGACCTTGAGCCAGGTCATAGTCAAACCAATCCCAGCCCCCAAATTCAGCCTCACCTCTAGGCATATCCACCCCTGGCCACTCCAGCACATCCATGGTGCTTGCTAGGCCAGGAGATGGGGCAGGGGGAGGGGCTTGGTTTGGAGGCAGCAGCCTCAGAAGGGCCTAGGGTGCAAAATTCCTCAGTCCACCAGCCTTGGCAGGGACGGAGCTGGGGAAGCACTGCAGGAGCAGCTGGCTTCGGTGCCTCTGCCCCCAGGCTCAGAGTTTGCAATGGAGGTGGGGGTGAGAGGAGTCAGAGGTGTGCAGGGAAGGAGCCAGGGAAGTGCTGCAGGGTCAGGCAGCTTCAGTGCCTCTCCCCCAGGCTCAGAATTTTCATCGGAGGCGGGGGGTGAGATGAGCCAGAGTTGTGCGGGGAAGGAGCCAGAGAAGTGCTTCAGGGGCGGTCTGCTTCAACGCCTCTCCCCCAGGCTCAAAGTTGCAGCGGACGTTCAGGACCAGACAAAAGCAGCATTGATTGCAGAAGCAGCATTTCAAAGTCAGACAGCCGGCCAAGCCCCCACCCTGCAACTTGGCAGCGCAAGTGGTTCTGTAATGCACGCAAATAGTGAGTTCCTAACTGCAGTACAGGCCATGGAGCCTCCTGGGGAAGGGAGCTAACTAGCTCATTAAAATATATGTATGTAAAATGTAACTTCTTGTCCACTTCTACAAGTTCTCTACTCTTTTTTTTGGAATGGCATATATTGTCTTCATGACCATCTCTGCCAAAAATATTTTGTATTTTCTGAAACATCATGTACCCGAAACACAGATGTAGTACAATCTCTTGCCATCTTTATACTCTCTGAAATCACTCTCAGGAGTTTGGATTGTGTTGTAAAAAACCTAGTTAAGCCAGATTCACATCAAGGAAACTTTAACAAACTAGGAAATTGTATGTTAAGGCTCCCGCCTTAACTTGCACACCTTGTAAGCAGTGAAGTTGTTGTATGGTGTCACATACTGTGTTTGCTTACAACTCCATGCTCCCACACTTTGCCTTGGTCTTTCAGCCCCAATCCTCTTCCTTTGCAGGTTGGGGACAACACTAAACCTAGGATGACACACTCCTCCCTGTCCAATATTACATTGTTACTCTACTTCCAATGTGGAAAGATTTTCCCTTTTTAAATTTATATTCCACATCTCCATTCTATGGCACCAGATCAAGTACATCTCCCCACTGCATAAGTGACTAAGAGCATGTAAATATTCCAACATGAAATAACTAGATGGACCAGTTGTTATGTCTTTACATTTAAATTTATTTTATTTGGGATCAACACTTACTCTAACCCACTACTTATTTGCGCCCCCCCCCAAACTAACCACCACTTCACTCTCAGAGGATAGAAAAGTTCTGACTTCAGCTGCCCCCCGCATCCCCCAGTTTAACCCACTAGCTTCCAACTGCATAGTCTGGCCTCCACTACTACCCAATAAATCCTACTCACCTCCCAAAAATCAAAAGACTCCTGACCACTATAATAACCATCATTACTCATATCAAATACATCTACGAGTGTGTGAAATGACAACTCCCACACCCTCAAAAAAAAAAAAGACCAAGGCAAAGTGTGGGTGCATGGAGCCTAAATTGTAAGCGAGCACAGTATGTGACACCATACAACAACTTCACTGCTTACAAGGTGTGCAAGTTAAGACGGGAGCCTTAACACAAAATTTTACGGTTTGTTAAAGTTTGCTTGATGTGAATCTGCCTTAACTATGTTTTTTTAAACTGTAGTTTTTTTTGTTTTTCTAATTTAATACAAAGTAAGTTTCCTTAGTAGGATCTAATCTCACCAGTTAGACAAACAAACTCAATTGTCATTATCTAGAGGTTTAGTTCAATAGGGTGAATTATACTACTGTGCAAAAATCTAGGCTAACAACCACACAATACTGAAATAGCACTTTATAGGCTTTAGGTAGGAGACAGATAGGTGTGAGATTGATTTTCTACATAATGGTGAATTCATAGAATTATAGAACCAAAGATTGGAAGTGACCTCAAGAGTCATCAAGTCCAGCTCTCTGCTTCGAGGCAGAATAGCCTCCACCTACAGTATTGCAGGCATATAATGTTTGTCCCAAACAATCTATCAATTTCTTAACAAGAAGCTTTCCCTAAAAGCAGTGGGGAGGAGGAAGAGGGTGGGAGGAAGTGCTATTCCCCCCGCCCCCTGTGAGAGGGTTATGTGTGAATGGGGAAGAAGAGTGGGCGAAGGGTGTGCGGAGGGGTGGAAGATTGTGATGCAACCACTCTGTGCGAGGGAGGGGGTACAGGAATATGGGGTTTGGAAAGGTTTGGGGGTCGTGTTTCATAACCTCGATGTGAGGGGTGGTACGGTCGTGGGTGGGGTTTCCTGCCTGTGTCCCTGGTCATTTTTTCTCTGTGGATTTATGGCTCAGGGGATGCCCTCCGGTTTCTTGTGGAGCTGGGGGAGGGTGGATCTCAGGGGGAGGGGAGTTACCGGGGTAGCTGTGGAACCCATCTGGGTTGTGTCAGGCATGGGGAGGTATGGTGGAGGTGGGGGTAGGAAAAATCATCATGGGTACAGGGCCAGATGCCGGGTATCTGTTCCCCTGTCCTCCTCTCCCCCTGTATCGGGATATTTGGGGGTTGAGATCAGTGGAGCCTCTGATCTGATGCTGATATAGCTTAATGCAAGGTCAGTGGCTAACAAAACATCTACCATCCATGATCTCATTCAGGATGTGGCTGCTGACTTTGTATGTATTTCCAAGACTTGGCTGGGTGAGGCTTCTCGGCCTGTGCTGGCCCCGATGGTCCTGGCTGGTGCAGCATCAGCCTCGGATTGGTGATCAAGCTGGGGGGAGTGGCAAGATCTGTAAAGACAATCTGGTCTTTTGAAGGTATCCAGTATCTGACTAGCCCAACATAGTGTGTGTCCACCTTGTCTTTGGGGTCTGGGATAGATTGAGGATTAGGGGCGTGCACCAGACCGCCATGTCATTTTCGGTTTTTGCTATCATTTTCATTATTAAAAATGTCATTTTTACTATTGTTCTTAATGACAAAGTTGTTTTCATTATCATTGTTGTTATTGATATTGAAATGGTTTCAAACAAAGATTTTATTTTTGGTATCTGTATTGATTCCAACACAGTCCAAGAAGTCTCATCCAGCCAGGTCTTGGAAATACATACAAGGTCAGCGTTCACAACCTGAATGAGATCATGGATGGTAGATGTTTTGTTAGCCACTGACCTTGCATTAAGCAGCATCAGCATCAGATCAAAGACTCCACTGGCCTCAACCCCCAAATATATATATAAATCTTCCTTAGATTTATATAAATATTACTTGTGTACATATACAGAGAGATTAGATATTATATACGTATTTAGGCTAGTCTGTTTTATTATAGATATATAATAATATATTATAAACAGACTAGCCTAAATACATAAATAATATCTAATCTCTCTATATATTACACAAGTAATATCTATATAAATCTAAGGGAGACAGGGGAAGGGAAAAGGAAAATTATCTAATCAATTATATATATAACAATTCTAATCTAATCTAATCTAATCTATATGTCTATAATATATATCTATATCTAATCTATATTACCTAACTATATATAATGTACAGGGGGGAGAAGAGCAGGGAAAAGGAGAAGGTAAAATATAGGGTATGAGGAAGGAATGGTATTGATAATACAATGAGGGCTAGGGAGGATTTTTTGTGTGCAGGCACCACAGTTCTGTAAATGCAATCGGACAAGCAGAGCCCTCACAGAACGGAGGGAAAAACCCTGGCCCTCTCATTATAAAGGGTTTCAGTGCCCTCCCCCACACCCCTCCTGATTGGTTGTGGGAGGCAGCAGGCTTTGAGCAATCACAGAGTCCTACGAGACTGCTGGGGCCTGCTTGCGCAGTTCAGATACTGCTGAGCTGCTCGCCCATCCCAACACAGACACAGTTCAATATTTCAACCCAGTGTTTGGGGCTCCGAGATGTCTGCTCCCTCCTCCCCGCCCCACATTTTCTCTCCAAGACCCAACTGCCACAGCACTAATAATAACAATAATGACATTGTCATTTTTGTTATCATCATTATTATCAATTGTTATTTTTGTTATTGCAATAACGACAATGACAATTTTTGTTATCGTTATTGTAATAACAAAAATTACATGCACACCCCTATTTGCTAGTGTACAGACCACCCCACTGCACAGCAGACTCTCTGACTGCTCTAGAAGAGCTGGTCTCAGAGGTGGTACTGGGATCACCCAGACCTATTCAATTCAATTCTTTATTAGGGGCATTGGTTTTCACCATATCCCTTAACATTAACAAATTTAAATACATAGACAAAACACATAAACAAAAACAATTTTCCATACATAAAATAAATAATAAATTCACGATACATTATAGGCAAATTAACTTTAAAAAATACAATTAAAATCAGGAGAACAAACCAAGTCCTCCATTATTCGTTCCCAATCCTAAAACAAGAAAAGCAATCTACTGATTACCTATTGTCTTGGGTGATTTCCAGATATATGCTGAGGCCGGCCTTTTGGGGGTGGAGCAGGAGTTCATGACTTCTATGACAACCATGGGTCTATCCTCAGTAATATCTCGCCCGACACAAAAGTCTGGACACATATTGGACACACAAGACTGGACTTACGTTTTTCACTGGCCTGGAAACAGGGGTTCCTATTATCAGGGGTGTTGTTATGACACCATTGTCATGGTCGGACTCTTACCTTCTGAAGGCCCAAATCCTTGACCTCCTTTTCCCTCATTGGGGTGGTGGACCAGTTTGGATGGTTCACCCCCAGAGACTAATGGATCCAATAGGCTTCTTGAACTTTCAGGGGGATTTACCTGCTGACTTCGATGGCCTCCCTGTCGGTACCTTGGTTGATCTGTGGTATGACATTTTGACCCCAGGCTATAGACACTGTGGCACCCAGGTGTCAATTTCTTCCATACCATCAGCACAGGTTTCCCTACTATACAGAGGGCCTGAGGCTGCTAAAATGAAAGTGTAGGAGGTTAGAGCACACTGGTGGCACTTAACTTGTGCCAAAGTCAATGACTGCAGCATAGACTGTTCTTGAAGGACTATGCTGTGGCTGTGGTGACAGCTAAGAAAGTTTTCTTTGCATCTGCCATAGCATCTGAAAAGTACCATCCACTGGAGCTTTTTCAGGTGGTGAATAGCTTATTACTGTTCGCAGCTGTTCGCAGGAGGGGCGGAGTATAAATATATTAAATAAATAAATAAATATTACATCCTGCCTATCTCCATCTGCAATTAGAATCGTTGACTGCCTGCTGTGATGAGTTTTCCACCTACTTTGCAGACAAAGTTGATCGGATTTGGCTTGACTTGGGTGCTGCTAGTTTGAGACAGAGTCAGAATTTGGGGTTGAGGAGGCCCGGTCTTGTCTGGTTTTCTTTCATCAGCTTCAATTAATCTTGCCTCTGATGGAGAGGATGTGCCTTGAGGGGTATGGGAGACCAGTTGTGAATTAGATCTGTGCCCATCCTGTTTGGTGAAACCTAGCTGGGAGACACTGGGGGCATTGCTGACTGGGGTTGACATTGCCTCCCTTAGGAAGGACAGGGTGCCTGAAGGCCTCAAGACTGTGGTTATCATCCATACCCTGCTCAAGAAATCATCTTTTGAGGTTGATTTCCCCCATCAGCTACCATCCTGTCTATAACCTTCCCTTTAGGAAGGTTATTGACCCCTTTATAGCCCCTTTAGGGAAGGTTATTGAGCGGGTGGTTGCCTGCAGCTCCAGAAGTATCTTGATGCTGTCGGTTTCCTCGACCCATGTCAGTCAGGTTGTGGCTTTGGCTGACAATTTCCGCTTGGAAATTGACAGGGTCATTGTGGTGTAGTGGACAAGGTGGTCAACTTGAACTTGGGAAGATAGGGCTCAAATCCAGTCCAAGTTATGAACTTGCAGGGTGGACTTGGGCAAGTCACAACCTCTCAGCTTAAGTTCTCCCTCTATAAAATGGGAATATGCATGTGCCTGTCTGTCTCTGTGTTCCCCTAACCCTTATCCATCTTACATTTTTTAAGGCCATTGAGCGGGAACCTGTCTTCAAAAATCTGTGAATGTAAAGTGTTGCATATGCCTAGTAGCACTATAGAAATTATAAGTAGTAGTAGTAGGAATTGTACTCTGCTGATTTTGTTAGATCTTTCAGCAGCCTTTGATTCCGTTGACCATGGGGTATATTGTTGACCTGGCTGGAGTTTGTGGGATGCTCTTGTGTGGTTCCGCTCAATCCTGGCTAGGAAAATTCAGAGGGTATCTGAAAGACTGTCTCTTCCCTTATGTCCCGTTGCAGACTCTGAGGTCGACTGAGGGTGGCCTCTTGCGAGTGCCAACTGCCCATGAAGTTGTTACAAGGGCACACAGAGGGATGTTCTTGGTGGCTGCCCCATGATTATGGAACTCCCTCCCCTTGGATGTCGTCCTAAGTCTGAGCCTGCTCATCTTCTGGAGGAAATGTAATGTCTTTTTGTTTGGCCAAGCGTTTGGCAGGTAGGAACAGAGTTGGGTGGGATTGGACAGGAGGGTTTGGGATGAGTCGATGGGTGGTAGGTGGGGGATAAAGGATGGGCTAAGTGGGTGATTGGACTGGTGGGGTTTTAAGAGATTTTAATGTGTTTTATTGCATTTTATATTTTTAAAGTTGTAAGACGCCCTGAGTCTATGGAGTAGGGCGGGGTAAAAATGTGACAAATAAATAAATAAACAAACAAACAAACAAATAAATAAAAAATAATAAAATTTTAACCAAAATCTACCAGCGGAGAAGAAATGTTTCCTATCTTTTCTGTTACATCCTTTTAGAATTCGTCTCTTTACTGGCAAGCTAAAGGTTATTAGGGATGTGCGAACAGAATGTGGTTCGGTTGTTCGGTCATTCAGTTGTTCGGTCCAGGAACTGAGTTTGGGTCCGGTCATTCAGTCCAGGGACCGAGTTTGGATTCAGTTGTTCGGTTTGGTGGAGTTCGGTTTGGTCGTTCGGAAATCGGTATTGGTCTAGGTATCGCATGATCCCATGATCGTGTCGGAAACCAGAAACTGGAAATTCGAGTGCATGCAGAGCTTGTGTGGTGAGAGAGCATGTGTGTTGTGTCTGGCTGTTTGGTTTCGTTTGGTGTGTTTTGGCTGTGTTGGACTGTGTGTTGATTTGGCTGTGTTGTTTTGACTGGTTGGTGAGAGTTGGTGGGTGTGTTTTGTTTGTCTGTTTGTGTGGGACTGAGAAAAAAAATGAAGAGGCGCCTTAATAGGAACTGGAAGAAGGTCAGGGTGGAGGAGGAAGAGGTTGCTGGACCTTCTGTGGTGGTGGTGGAGGTCGGCTCCTCATGAGAGAAGCAAGAGGGCACCAGACGAGCTGTCAGGTTTGTAAACTTTATTTTTACTTTGAGGACAAGAAGAATACTATCCTTTAGAGCGAGCTCACTGGCGTGTGGGTGGGTGCATGAGTGATGGGCAGTCAGGTACAAACATTGGGCATCAGCATGTGGCAGCGGATGTCTACCACAGAGAGAGAGGGTACTGTGAGGGGCTCTTCCAGCCATCAGGCACGAGTCGAAGGAAGCACCCACCCAAACACGTGCCAGCCATCCCTAGCAAGGGTCTCCAGTTGCCACTGCCATCCCTAGCACCCCAAGAAGGGCAGGATTTGCACGTGTCAGCAAGGGTCTCTCCATTTGCTATTCCTAGCATCCCCTAGCACCCCAAGGAGGGAGGACTAGAGGCATCATCATAAATGCATGCTATTATTATATTTAGGTGTTGTTTATGTGTTCCTGTTTCAGAGAGGGTGATGATGCCGCCTCCGCCACTGGTGCCCGGACCACCAGAACCCCAGCAAGGTGGAAGTCGCCGGAGCCACTGCCAGAAAGCAGGCAGATGAGGTTTGTGGTCTGGCAGCACTATGACAGGCCAAAAGGCAGATTCTCCATCTGCAAGATAAGGCATGGGGACTGGAACGACATGGAATGGATTGTTGCCCATGACCTGTTAGGAAGTCCCCTGCAGAGAGAGATTGGCCACCCACCCACTTGTGGAAACAGAATGCAGGCACAGCTTGACATTGACAGACCATTGGTCTGACACAGTATGGCACTTCTTATGTTCTTATCTTTTTATGTTCTTTAGATCTGCAGCAAAAAAATAAAAAGGGGCAGCCCGGGGACCACATCAGGGCTGATAGCCCATATTGAGAACCTGCACGGCATCGAGGTGGTGCGGCGGGATGTCTCCAGCTCTGGCCACAGGGACTCCAGCGAGGAGGAGCGTTGCCGGAAGCAAGGGGGGCAGACCTGGCAGAAGCGTCACCACCAGAGGCCTTCCCCCTCCATCTCTGATGAGGAGCCTCCAGCCCCCCAGGAGGAGGAGGAGGAGGAGGAGGAGGAGGAGACTTTTCATGCCTAAGTTGAGCAGATGACCCAGGAGTTTGTGGAGGCCCAGAGATGGTACCTGGTTGGGCTAAGGGTCCAAGTCCTTACAATGGAGAACCAGCTGGTGGTACAGCTCAGGGACCTGGAGGCACAGCAGCGCAAGGTGGAGGCTTACTCTGAGTACTTCCGCTCGGAGGTGGCTGATGTTGAACTGTACCGCCAGTCGGTCTCCAAATGGCAGGAGTCCATGGCGGAGGCCCTGAACTATGCCAAACAACACAGCTTTCAGCTGAAGGAGAAATTGATGCCTGCCCCTTGCTCCCATGCATCAATTTCCCCTTTCCCCCACGTTCCCTCATGTGCCCCCACAGACCGATAAGTTAATTTCCTTTGTTTGTATGTTATTGTTTGCTTTCTGTTTGATAAAGTTGAATGTTTAATTGTTTGTAGTTAGTTTTAAAAGTTTTTATAAAAGTAAAATTTGTTACCCTACCAGCTTTGTTTGAACTGTTCAATCTTTTATCCCTCTGTTGCTGCTTCTGGCAGGTGGAAGAATCTCATTGTATATACAGCTTGTCAGATCCCTACCTGACAGCAGCAGCACATGTAGCGTATATTAGCCCCAAGAAGATATGCCAGCAAGGTCTCAACTTGCGAACAGCCCCCCAGGAGGGGAAGGGCTTGTGTCTGTGTGGGTGTGCCACTGTGCCAGAGAGAAAGAGAGACAGGCTTTTTGGCAGCAGGCACTGAGCACAGGTGGTGGGTGCTGGTGGTCAGAGGGACGTTTTCAGCAGCTTCAGTGGGCATCCATGGGTGGGTGCGGAGGAGTAGGCTGGGGGGGGCAGACTTGCAGGTGGGCACAGGTGTCCACTGGCCAGTGGCTAGTTAGGTATGAGCAGCGGCAGCACCCAGATGATGGCTCTTAGGACTGGAGTGACTGCTTCTAGATGCAGTGGAATGGAATGACAGCCCCCCATGACTGGAATGATGGTCCCAGAATCTCGATGATGGTTCATGGGACTGGCATGACTGCTTCAGGTACAGTGGAATGACAGCTTATGGGAGTTGAATGATGTCCCTAGAATTAGTGCTTTATTGGGCGCAATTCATTCAATCATTCTATAAGTGGTAGCAGGTACAGAAACACACACAGGGAGGCACATATAATACGTTGTGTTATTTCCATTTCATTCTGGTGGGTTTGCTGCTGGATGTGGGCATCGGGCATGAGCACAGATGAGAACTCTTCCTGGTTCTGGCAGGTGGCAGCTGGAGCTGGATATACCTCTCCCTCTCCACCCCCATCTCTCTCATTCTAGTGGGGAGCCTCTCTCTCTTGCCCTCTCTCTGGCCATATAGTGCCGGTGACAACACAGGTGGCAGCTTCCAGATATTGGACAGTCCTCCCTGCCAACATCCCTGACAACATCCACAGACAGTGGCAGTGGGGCACATTGCCCAGGTTTGCCGGGGCAGGAAGACAGGCAGCATGGCATGGGAGACAGGCTGGCAGACTGAGGCAGGCTTTGAGCTTGGCAGCAACCTGGACGGGCAGACAGGCAGTGTGGCATGAAAGGCAGACAGGCAGGCTGGGTCAGGCTTAGAGCTTGGTGGCAACCTGGGCAGGCAGACAGGCACCTTGGCATGAGAGGCAGGAAGACGGTCTGAGGCAGGCTTTGAGCTTGGCAGCAACCTGGGCACGCAGAAAAGCAGCGTGACATGAGAAGTAGGAAGGTGAGCTGAGGCAGGTTTTGAGCTTGGAGGCAACCTGGATGGGCAGACAGTCACCTTGGCATGAGAGGCAGTAGGGAAGGCAGGCTGGGACCTTGGCAGGGCACTCAGATAGGCTGGTGAAGACAGTGCAGCGCACGCGTGAGAGGGAGAGAGCCANTGGCATGAGAGGCAGTAGGGAAGGCAGGCTGGGACCTTGGCAGGGCACTCAGATAGGCTGGTGAAGACAGTGCAGCGCACGCGTGAGAGGGAGAGAGCCAATCAGATTGGCAGGCCGAGATCGTCTAGCTAGAGGCCGGCTGGCAGACTTACAGTTTGTTTCCTAATGCCACCCTGCATCATGCGGTAAGTCAGATAAGCTGGCCAAGGCCATCTAGTATGAGAGAGAGAGAGGGGGGGCAGGGCGGGTGCCAGGCATTGGGAGGGAGGGAAAGCACCTCAGCAGCACGGCAGCAGTAGCCCAGATTGAGGAGGAGAAGCCCCTTCCCAAGACTGCTCCTGGCATGGGATGGCGCATGTCACTGCACCATCAATCCTTGTACACCAGGGGCAGCTTGGGGAATCCCAGCAGCAGAAAGTTCACCTTGATGAACAACAACTGCTCAACCAACTTAGCCCCCAGTCTCAACCGGTGCGGGGAGCAAATGTCCCCTGCCATGGAGAACACACGCTTGCTGGGACACTGGTTGGTGGGCAGGACAATATACCCTTGGCCACTTTCGACAGGGCCGGCCACGTGTTGGCCTTGCCGGCCCATTAGGCCAAGGGATTGCTGTTGGGATCAATGCATGGCTCCTCCTCATGGTAGGTCTCCATGGCTTCTGAGGCACCATCATACTCCCTCTGGTAGCTTTGCGTGGGCACTACCTCCACCACTACCCTCAGCCACGCTGCCCACCCTATTGTGCATGGTGCCATGCTCCCCAGAGTGGCCTGCACATAGGACAAGCTGCTTCTGCTGCCAATAGGGGTGCTGCTGCTTCTGCTGCTGCTGCTGCTGCTACCACTAGGGCTGGGGGTAGGGATAGACCCAGCTGGCTGGAAGGGGTGACTGTGGCTGCTCCGAATCCCACCATCCCCAGGGGCATCCTGCTGCATAGCCCGCTCTGCCTTCCTGACCCTCTCCACCAGCACACCCTTCCAATGGCCATAGAGCGCTGTCTAGAGTGCTATGCTGCCCTTGACACTGAAGACCAGCATTGTTGTCAGGACATATTCCTCCGACTGCAGGAGCTCGTCAAACCATGCCTTCAGTCCTTCCTTCAGCTGCTGCGCCAGGTCAGCCACCTCATCGGCCAGCTTCCTGCCCTCAAGGCCACAATCCTGCCCCCTGAGGATCTCATCCCGCCTCCTGTGGAGACTCTGGACCAGAGGGGTCACGTGGCTGAGCATGGTGGTGGAGCTGCTCACGGTCTCCGTCATGGCCAGGAATGGTCTGAGTACGAAGACCATGTGAGTCAGGATCTCTCATTCCACCCCATTGTACCCTGGAGGTGCCCTGCTGTCCATCACCAGTTGAACCTGATGCAAGGCAGCTTTGTGCTCAAGAAGCTGCTTGAGCATCAGGAAGGTGGAATTCCACCTGGTGGACACATCCTGGACCAGCTGGTGCACTGGGGAGTCTTGCTTGGCCTGCTTCACCTGGAGGAGCTTGCTGCCCTTCACGCTCCAGTTAAAGAACCCAGCCAGCTTCCTCCCTGGCTTGATCAGTGAGCTAAGGGTGCCTGCCCCAATTCCCTTATCCCCCAAGCCCAGAGCGTCCCTGACCACCAGCTAAAGAGTGTGTGCGGCACAAGTGATACTGGTGAAGCTCCCATCACAGACCTCCTTCAGTATATTTGCCATGTTGTCCATCACCACACACACCCCTTGATGAAGGGTGCATCTGGCTTGACCCACTCCCTCACCATGGCAGTCAGGGATGCCTCAATGTTCCTAGTGGTGTGGGGGCTGTCCATTACGTGTGCCTGAAGCAGTGCCGACCTATATCTTGCTTGGGGACCCCTCCTGCCACTGGCAAATGCTGCCTCTGGGTCCTGCTGCCAGTGCACCGTCACCGCCAGGCATGCGTGATGTGCATTTCGACTGGACTACATGTCTGTGGTGAAGTGTATGGTGGCACCCCCAGCCCCTGCCAGCTGCTCCCTCACCTGCTCCTTAAAAGCCCTGTACAGGTCTTGCACCACCTGACAACTCAGGGTGGTGCACGATGGCAGCTTAAACTGGGGGGCCAGAAACCCAGTCAGCCTCCTGAAGTCCATGTCCTCTACAATGGAGAAGGGCTGCCCATCCAACGCAATCATTTTGCCCAACAAGTGCCTGTCTTTAGCTTCAAAGTCATGCCCCCCTCCAGCTGCTGATGGCCTTGGCATCTGCCCCCACCCCAGCTCCTCCATTGTGGACTGATGCTGCTGGTGAGGCTCCTGCTGCTGTTCCTCCCCCCTAGCAGGAATACTGCTGCTACTGCTAGAGGCAGCAGTTGGTGCAGGACGTTTGCCTGCTGAAGGAGGTGGACGACTGGCCGGCGTGGCTGCTTCAGTCAAGAACCAGTTGGAATCCACTGCCCCTCACTGCTCGCTTAGCATCAGAGTGCTGTGGCATGCGTTGAGGTGCCTCGCCATGGCAGTTGTCTCAAGGTTGGTGAGCTCCTGCCCATGCTTCACCAACTTATTTCACACAGTGCACTGCACCTCCCTCAGATCATCCACCCACACCAGCTTGAAATGTGCCCAGAAAGGTAATTTTTTGCCCCCTCCTGCCTTCTGTCCCACCCCGGGTGATGCACTGCTGTCAGCGCTGCTGGGAGGTTCAGAACTTGGTGGCAATGACACAGCTCTGGGAGGAGGGACTGCGATCGCCTCAGCTCTAGAAATCTTCAATGCGGGATGAGTGTCTTCTTCTGCCTCACTGTCCGCAATCACTGTGATGTCCCATGAAGGGGAGTACTGGGATCCCAAGGCTTGACTACCCACCATGCTACTGCCACTCTCCCTGTGCCCCCTATAGCTGCTACTGCTGCTGCTGCTACTCCTTTCCCTGCTGCCATTGCCTGGGGATTGGGCCCTGCCTCTAGCAGCCAGGGTGGGATCCACCAGCCCTGGATTGCTGGGGATCACCTCAACAATAGGGGACATTGGTGGCCCTGGAGGAACATCGGAAGCAGCACCTGCTCCAGCAGCAGCAGAGACAGCTGCAGCCTCATGTACTGCAGGCCTTCCAGTACCCTGCGTGGCACTGGAGGACGCTGGCAGGAGGTACCGCCTTACCACCCCCAGACTAGGGCCACTTCTGGGAGCCTCTGAAGCCTGACTGCAAAAATCAGGCCTGTGCAGTTTGGGGCGTGGTGATGGGCTCTGGCTGCTGCTGCTGCCTGCCACTCCACTGACATGGCCCCTACCACCACCTCTGCCACGTGCCCCATTGCCTGCCTTATGGGCAGCAGACTGGCCTCTCATACTTCTCTTCTTCATGGCTTCCAACTCAAAGAATGCACAGCACACAAAGATTTTATATATATATATATAAAATTATATATATAATTCAATTTTTTTATCTAATATTATATATATATATCTACACTTACTCTTACTATAGTATTAACTATTCTAAAATAGTTAGCTATGAAACTAAATATTATAGTTAGTAATATATATTATAGAATAGTATAAACTATTCTAAAATAGTTTGCTATATATCTAAATATTATATCTACAAAGGCCTAGTCCTACACACACACACTCTAAAATATCAAAACTGAATCACTACTAGCTACACACTAACACTATCTCTAACTCTCTAACTAAACTAAGCTAAATCTTATGTATCTATATCTTCTAATATGTATCTATCTTTCTATACAATATAACACAGGGATTTGGGTGGGAAACACAGACAGCTCACACCAAACAACACAGGGAGGGGTACAATACTGAAATCAAACCTAAATCTATCTAATCCTACTCTAAATAATTCCAAAAACAGGGGAAGGGAATCAGGGATGGAATATATACAGAGAGGAGGGAAGGATTCAATGGAGGGTAGGGAGAAAGAACACAGGGGGGGTAAAAAATAAAAATAACACCTAAATCTATCTAATTTAATCTAAATAAATGATAATATGGAGGTTAATGTGTGGGATGGGTGAAATAGGAGGAGGTTGGCAATGGATTGAGAACACAAACTGCTGGGAGAGGGAGCCTTCTGAAGGAGGGGAGGGCAATGACTTTTGTTACTTGCTGGCCCGCCTTACCGCAAGCCTCATTGGCTCTGTGCAGCCCAGCCCCCCCCCCCGCCCCCTTCTCCCATGTCCAGTTGCAGACTGCGAAGCCAGTGGTCTGAGGAGAAAAGGGATGGTGATTCGGCAGGCTGGCTGCTACTCTAAGCCTCTCCACCCCTGGTGCCTGGAAGTCTGCTCCTCAGCTGCCTCCCCATCCCTGTCATGTTTCTGCCTTCCAGGCACATTTTTGCCGCCCGCTTATCCGAACTCACACCGAACCGACTGAACTGTTCGGTTGTTTCAGAGTTCGGATAGAGTTCGGGTTTGGTCAGTTTGGGTTCGGTTCGGGTTCGGGTTCAGGTTCAGTCATCCGAACAGACCAAGTTCGGTCCAAACTCAACTTCCGAACCACGTTCGCACATCCCTATTATTATTATTATTATTATTATTATTATTATTATTATTTTATTAACAAACATTTATATAGCACCAGCAGTGTACCTGGCACTTTACAAAGTAATAAAATAGACAGGGTCCCTGCCCCTAGGGCTTACAATCTGAGAGACAGGAGCTGGGGGAGAGACTTAGGAAGGGGAACAGAGGGAGAGACAAGGGGTCTAACATTCATGAAGATGCGAGGTCTCAAGTGCACGTACTTGGCTTGGTTACGATGAGAATGACAGCAGGCAGGTCCATGTTGCAAGGATAAGGGTAAACCGATCGTAGGTATAGGAATAGTGGCTCAGCAGGATAAAGAGTCAGACAGAGCAGAGCGAAAGAGGTGAGTTTTAAGGAGAGATTTGAAGGTATGAAGGGAGGGGGCAAGGCGGATGTGGACAGGGAGGGAGTTCCAGGCATGGGGGGCAGCAAGTGAGAAGGGACGAAGGCGCTTAGGGGAGCAGGGAAGGCGTGGAAGGGTGAGAGAAGGGACAGAGGAGGAGCGAAGTGCACGGGCTGGAGTATGGAGGGCGATAAGTGCAGAGAGGTAGGGGGGAGCAAGGTTGTGAAGAGCTTTATAGGTGAAGACTAGGAGCTTGTGCAGGATTCGTTCAGGAAGGGGAAGCCAGTGAAGCGAAGAGAGGAGGGGCTGCACATGGTCGAAGCGACTGGCGAGGTAGATGACCCTGGCAGCAGAGTTTTGGACAGAGATGAGGGGAGAAAGGTGAGACCGGGGAAGGCCAGTGAGAAGGAGGTTACAGTAATCGAGGCGAGAGATGACCAGAGCATGAACAAGAGTTTTGGCAGACGAGACAGAGAGAAAAGGGCGAATCTTAGCAATGTTATGGAGGGAGAAGCGACAGGATTTAGCAACAGAGTCAATGTAGGGTTTAAAAGAAAGGGCTGAGTCAAAGATGAAGCCTAGGCTACGGGCTTGGGGGACAGGCAGGATGGTGACTCCATCAATAGTTATTGACAGTGAGGAAGGAGAGGAAGGATGAGGGGGGAAGATAAGGAGTTCAGTTTTAGCCATGTTGAGTTTGAGTTGACGTTGAGACATCCAGGTAGAGATGTCAGAGAGACAGTTGATGAGACGAGCTTGAACAGAGGGAGAGAGAGAGGGAGTAGAGAGATAGAGTTGAGTGTCATCAGCATAGAGGTGGTATTGGAAGCCATGGGAGGCAATGAGTTTGCCTAAGGATGAGGTATAGATCGAGAAGAGGAGAGGGCCAAGAACAGAGCCTTGAGGAACACCAACTGAGAGGGGGAAGGAGGAGGAGGTGGAGTTGGAGAGAGACACATTAAAGGAGCGGTCAGAGAGGTAGGAGGAGAACCAGTTATGGACAGAGCCACAAAAGCCAAGGGAGTGAAGGGAATCCAGCAAGAGTGAGTGGTCAACAGTATCGAAGGCAGCAGAGAGATCAAGGAGGACAAGAATGGAATAGAGACGTTTAGATTTAGCCACCAGAAGATCGTTGGTGATCTTAGCGAGAGCAGTTTCAGTAGAATGAAGGGGGCGGAAGCCAGATTGGAGGGGGTCAAGGGAGGAGTTGGAGGATAGGAAGTCAAGGCAGCGGGAGTAGACAACACGTTCAAGCAGCTTGGAAGCAAAAGGAAGGAGTGAGACAGGACGATAGCTAGAAGGGTCAGAGGGGTCAAGAGTGGACTTTTTGAGAATAGGAGAGACTGTGGCATGTTTGAAGGCAGAAGGGAAAGAGCCAGTAGAGAGGGAGAGGTTGATGATGTGCAGGAAGGAAGGGGCGACAGTGGGAGTAATGGAGGTGAGGAGGCGGGAAGGAATGGGATCAAGGGGGCAAGTGGAAGGGTTGGAGGAGGAGAGCAGAGAGGAGATTTCCTTAAGGGAGGCAGGGGAGAAGGAGGACATGAGAGAAGGAGGGGGAGGAGGGAGAGGGGTGGGAGTGGGAAGAGAGGAGTGGGAAGCGATGTCGAGGCGGATCTTGTCTATCTTGGAGGTGAAGAAGGAGGCAAGATCCTGAGCAGAAAGGGAAGAAGGAGGGGGAGGACAGGGAGGCTTGAGGAGGGAGTCAAAGGTAGAGAACAGGCGGCGAGGGTCCCGAGAACAGGACTCAATGCGGGAGGCATAGTAGTGTTGTCTAGCAAGGGAGATAGCAGAAGTAAGGGTGGAGAGACAGAATTTGAAGTGAAGGAAGTCAGCGTGAGAATGGGATTTGCGCCAGAGTCGTTCAGCAGCACGAGTGCAAGAACGGAGGTGGCGGATACTAGGGGTGAGCCAAGGACGGGGGTTGTGGGAGAAGGCAGGGCGGGAAGAGAGAGGGGCATGGGAGTCAAGTGTGGAGGAGAGAGAGGCGTTGAGAGCAGAGACAGCGGAGTCAGGGGAGGAGGAAGAGAAGACTGTAGGAAGAAGGGGAGAGAGAGAGGAGGCAAAGTCCAGGGGATCAATAGCTTGAAGGTCACGGAAGGGGCGTAGAGAAGGGGAAGAGGAGGGGGGACAGTGGGAAATGTTGAAAGAGGCAAGGAAGTGGTCTGATATAGGATGAGGATCGAAGGAGAGATCAGCGACAGAGCAGTTTCTAGAGAGGACAAGATCAAGAGAATGGCCATTAGTATGGGTGGGGGAGTTGGTCCAAAGGTGGAGGTTGAAGGAGGAGGCTAGGGAGAGGAAGCGAGAGACTGAGGGCTGAGATGGGTCATCAACATGAATGTTGAAGTCACCAAGGATGAGAGTGGGGATATCAACAGAGAGGAAGAAAGTGAGCCAGGACTCAAAGTCAGAAAGAAAGGAAGAGAGAGGACCAGGGGGACGGTAGATGACAGCAACACGTAGATGGAGGGGGGAGTAGAGGCGCACGGAGTGAGCCTCAAAGGTATGGAAGGAGAGAGAGGGGGGAGGAGAAATTGGTTGGAACTGACAGGATTTAGCAAGAAGGAGGCCCACCCCACCACCCCGTCCTTCAGGGCGGGGTTGGTGAGAGAAGGAGAGACCCCCACAGGAGAGGGTAGCAGGCGTGACAGAGTCCGAGGGAGTGATCCAAGTTTCAGTAAGGGCAAGGAGCTGGAGGGAGCGAGAGAGGAAAAGATCATGGATATAGGGAGCTTTACTGATAGATGAGCGACAGTTCCAGAGGGAGCAGAAAAATGGTAGTTGATGAGGGGGGAGGCAAGGAATAGGGATAAGATTGGGAGAAGGGGAGCGTCGTGGTAGGCTAGAGACAGGAGGAATAGGGATAAGATTGGGAGAAGGGGAGCATCGAGGAAGGCTAGAGACAGGAGTGGAAGGGGAGCAATGAGAGAAAGTAGCCAAGGGAGCAAAGGATGTATGGGGGAGGTTAGAGAGTGGTGATCGGTTGGGGGGAGGAAGAAGCTGGGAGGAGAAAAGTAGAGGAAGAAAAAGATGGACAGGAAGAGGAGAAGGAGAGGAGGGAAAGAAAAGGCGAGAAAATAGGGCAGACATGTTAGTGAGTAAGATAGGAGGGGGAAGTACAGTAGAAAAGAAATGGAGAAAAGTACCTGTAAGGCGCGCGCCTTTAGGCCCGCTGGTCGGTGGAGCTTGGGGCGGCAGGAAGGCCAAGCCCCAGGAGAGTCGTGGTGTCCTCGAGCGATGACAGCCGAGGATGCTGGGAGCGTA
This sequence comes from Sphenodon punctatus, assembly GCA_003113815.1. Taxonomy (NCBI): domain Eukaryota; kingdom Metazoa; phylum Chordata; class Lepidosauria; order Sphenodontia; family Sphenodontidae; genus Sphenodon; species Sphenodon punctatus. The sequence goes on along the minus strand of QEPC01010816.1, from coordinate 1,070,950 downwards.
TGCAGACGAGCTGCAACCTCACCAGTCCTAAAGGCTATGAATGTTTAGATTCTTACTTCTTTTCCCTTCTTTTCCTTTCAGGTGTTTCATAAGTGGGAAAGAGGTATGGTTAGTTAAAATGACACACATCCTGCCAATACTTTGTGATTCTAAAAAGTGGAGTTGAAATGAGTAGCATATTTATTAATTTCAGGTATTATTTGCAAGTCCAGATAGCCTTCTGAGTACCTGAATAATATCTGTGACAGAAACGGATACTTGCATATCCCTTTTTGTCAGGTATTCCATTTTGGAGGGTTTTTTTCCCTCTTCAGTTTAGTTATTTTGTTATTTTGGCCATTTTGATTACATCATTTTTGGTAACTGTGTGTGTGTACTGGTGCTAATATTGCTGAAATGATGTAACTGAAATACTGAAATAAACCAAGCTGAAAAACCTAGAAAAGACACTTGACAGTACTGTTACCACTTGGATTGACATTTTCAGTTTGGGTAGGGAATATTTGGTGAGTTTACCTGTTTTCTCAGCTATTATTTCACTTCTAATCATAAACGAGAAGTATCCTGATGGCACTTGCAGTTTTATGCAGGGTGCTTGTCTAATCCCTAGGATAGGTCAGAACGTTTGTGTCTGCATCCTACCATTGGGCTAGATATGTAGAAGAGGCAACTGAAAGTGACTATACCTGAACTCAGAATGTGCTGGTTCGACCGAGGACTCTGCAAAGTATCAAACACCTTCCAGGTGCTAACGTAACTGAACACAAGGCAGGTGGTTTGCTAACTGTGCCAGTGGTTTCCCTCTGGACTGATGCTGTGTTTCTTCCCACAAGATAGCATTGCTCCTGGTAATTCTGCCTTTAGAAGGGACTGTGAATCACGGGTGTTGAAACATGATTTCCAGATGTTTTTTCTGATTTACATGCAGCAGCACTTCCGGGAATAATGTTACAGGAAAGCAGGTTAGTGAGGCTACAGATACAAGCTTAGGGGTGGAGAACTGCAGGGAGATCTTAGCGCTGGGTAATTTTTAAGTACACATCACTAGCAGAAAATATATACAAGGAATAAAGCACCTTTGCAAACATTATTAAATTGCTGGTTTCATACTGAGTATTAACAAAGGTCTCATTTTTAGTTGCAGCTCCCATTTTGGTCAATACGTGTTTTGACATTGATTATGGTGGTGGAACAACAGGTCCAATTTACATGTCTTCTTAACAGAAACACAAAAGCAAGTGACTTCTTTATTTTAAAAACAAGGCAAATGTGGAAGGTCCATTTGTACTGCTGAAAGCAATGCATTTAAAATGAAATCCTACCCAACAATAGAAAGTAGATGGACCAATATAGATCCCAAGATTAATGCAGGACAAAATGCCATATGCAGGGTTAGCTCAGCTATATAGCAGCCATGGGGGGAATATATATTTTGCCGTTTCACCACTACCACCACCCTTGCTCATATGCCCACTAAAGAGTGGGAGGGAGATAGGACAAGACAAGTGGGAGATGGACAGCGTAGGGAGTGTCGTGGCCCAGGGTCTGAGTTACTGACATATTTGAAGGGTCAAAATGGGATGAGGTATGGGTGGGATAAGGTGGGAGAGGCATAAAACTGGAAGGTTCAGGTGCAGGTAAGGCCATGGACAGAAAAGACAGGAACAGACTTGGGACAGGAGCAAAACAGGCACAGGTCTCAAGCAGAAAAGTCAGGTACAGAACAGGAAGCAGGGCTGGCCTTACCTTGGAGCGACTGCCCCAAGTCCTGCTTTTTTCAGAGGCCCTGCAGTGGCCTCTGTTTATTCCAGGGCAGGATGGGAGGGATTGCAGGGCCCAGGATGGGGGAGAAATGTGGAGCCTCTGCCTCTCCTTCACTCCCTGCCAGAGGCTGGGAGCAGTGGCCAGGACCTGGGGCCCCCAAGTGCCAGCCTGTGGCAGCTGCCTTGAACTGCCCCGTGGTAAGGCCGGCCCTGAGCAGGGCCCCAAACACAACCGCTTTTAGGAATCTGCAGAGGGAGTCCATAATTGGGGAGGTTCAGGCAAACTGGTCCAGGAACAGGTTGAGCAGGAGAAGGGGGAGGAGTGGACGCAGGGGTCAAGAACAGAGGCCAAGCATTGTTCTACCCTGTTTCCTGTCCCTTCAAGTGGGACCTTTATCCAGGAGGCAGTGGAAGTATGGCACAATCTGGAAACAAGGCAGATTCTGGTCCAAAGTCAAGGTACAGCAGTGGTATACTGTGGAGCTGACTGCTGTTTTAGAACCTCAGTGATGCTGATTTGAGGCTTTGGTTCCTCACAGAATGAGGAGATGGAGTCCAAGCATGCGGGGAGGGAATGGAAATATACCTGAGTTGGGGGGACCTTGTTCCTATCCCTTTTGACAAAGGATGAAGAAGATCAACATCTCCACTTCCCACAGGACATGCAGTGATGGTACCAGCAAGGACAGGAAGAGGTACAGAGGGAGATGCAGCACCTGTTGCTGAGGGGAAGAGGTTCAGATGTCTGTTGAGTTAGGCATAAGGTCATATATGAAAACTGTAATCATATGTCCTTTTAATCTTAATCTTTTTTTCTAAGCTAAACAATCCCAGTTTCTTCTCCCGGGAGAAAATTGGGGGGGGGGGGGATAGAGTGGGTGTTTGCAGGGGTGAGAGGGGGGAGGGAGAGGGGATGGAGGGAGATTTCTGAGGGTTTGGGGGGACAGCCAGGAGGAGGGGGTCAGGACAGTATAGACGGGAGGGAACGAGTGGCCATAGGGGTGGTTCTGGGCCAGGGATGGTATGGTCCACGGGGGTGTGTGACTCAGGCTCCCAGGGGACTTAGGTCCATTGTGGAGATCAAAAGAGCATCTCCCCCACTGGGGGTGAAGGAGGAACAAGGTCTAAGGTCTGCCAGTGGGGGGGCTGATACTGCTAAATACAAGTTCCGTGGTGAATAAGGCCCCGGTAATCTGGGATGTGATCATGGATGGGGCAGCAGACCTTGTATGTATTACAGAAACCTGACTGGACGAGGAGGTGGGGCCAATTTCACCCTCCTATAGCTCAGCAGGTTCAGAGTCTGGGGGTGGTGTTGGACTCGGACCTCTGCCTGGATCGACAGGAGGAGGTGGTGGTGAAGGCCACCTTCCGCCAGTTGTATCTAGTGCGGAGGTTGAGTACATACATCTCTGGGCCAGATCTGGCCTCCCTCATCCATGCCTTCATTACCTTGAGGCTGGACTACTGCAATGCACTCTACGTGGGGCTGGCCTTGTTCCTGGTTCGGAGGCTGCAGCTAGTGCAGAATGCGGCGGCCCAGCTCCTGACAGGGATGGGTCATTGGGAGCACGTAACACCAGTGTTCTGGACTCTGCACTGGTTGCCAATAGCGAGCCGAGCCAGGTTCAAGGTATTGGTATTCATCTATAAGGCCCTTCAAGGTCTGGGCCCCTCATACCTCAGGGACCGCCTCATCCTCCGCACCCCACAGCGGCACCTTTGGTCTGTCAGGGGTTCCTTCTTAGAGGTCCCCCGTGTTAAACAAGGGGCTATGATGGAGAGGGCATTCTCGGTTGTCGGACCGTGTCTTTGGAATCCCTCCTGGAGGAAGCTCATCTGGGCCCAAGCCTTTTGACATTCCGGTGGGCTTGTAAAACCTGACTATTTGCCCAGACCTTTGGGGAGGAGGGAGGGGGTGGGTTAGGGTGTTGGCTCTCCCCTATCTTTAGTTTTATCTTCTCTGTTTCCCAATCCTGTTTTAAGTTTAAATTTATTGTGTTGTTTAACAATGTTTTTATTGATCGTTTTTATGAAACTGTCCGTCACCCCAAGATGCCGTAGGCATGGGGGGTCGACTCAGAAATGTTTAAAAATAAATAAATAAAATAAAATTTTTGTTTGATCTCATTCCAACTGGGTATGCCATGCAGCACCAGCCCTGCACAGGGGCCAGAGAGGTGGTGTAGCTATTATTTTTAGAGAGGCATGGCCTGTTAGGAGGTATCCAGTCCAGGAATTCCAGGGATCAAGGCCCTCCATGTGGTGTTCAATTTGGCTGGGGTAATCTCAGGGTGTTGCTCGTGTACCGGGTCCCTTCCTGCCCAGTGGCATCCCTTGCTGCTCTGGCAGAGATGGTCTCGGCGGTGGTGTTGAACTCCTCCAGGACTTTGGTCCTGGGGGATTTCAATGTCCATGCTGATGCCAGCCATGTGGGAGCGGAGTGAGAGTTCATGGCTGCCATGACAACCATGGATTTGTCCCAAGTTGTCAACTGCCCGACCCACGTGTGAGGGGTATACCCTCGACCTGGTATTCTGTTCTGGCCTTGGGGCGGGTGATCTGGTAGTGGGGATGTAGGCGTTACGCCTTTGTCATGGTCAGATCATTACCTTCTTACAGGCTAGTCTCTCAGCGCATCACCTTCAGAAGGAAAATGGACCAGTTAGGTTGGTCTGCCCATGGTGGCTAATGGAGCCTCAATGGTTCCAGGAGGCTATGGGGGATTTAACCTTAGACCTAGATGGACACTCTGTGGATGAACTCGTTCAGGCTTGGAACATCTTGCTTGGAGAGGCTATTGACAGGGTGGCTCCAAGACATCCCCTACCTCTGCCTCCTCACCGCAGGTTCCCTTGATTTACTGAGGGGCTGCGGCGTATGAAGCAGGTAGGTAGGCGACTAGAGCGATGCTGGCATCGGACTTGCACTGAATCCGACTGACTTCTCCATAGGACCCATTTGCGGTCCTACGTTGAGGCTGTGAGGATGGTAAAGAAAGAGTTCTTTGCCATCCTCATAGTATCTGCAAAGTCGCGTCCAGCAGAGCTGTTCCGGGTGGTGCGGGGACTGATCAGTTTGGCCTCCCTCTGCCTGGACGAGGACTTGTCCCAGGCTCGCTGTGAGGAGTTTGCCATCTACTTTGCAGACAAGATTGCTTGGATCCAGAGCAACTTTGACGTTGGATTAGGGGCAGTAGAGGTGGAGAGCGAAGGGATGGAGGCCCCGTCTGGTCCATCCCTGTGGGGTGAGTTTCAGGAAGTGACACCAGCTGATGCTGTGGATGTCCTGGGGTCTGTTAGAGCCACCAGTTGTGAATTAGATCCGGGCCCATCCTGATTGGTAAAATCCTCCAGGGAGACGTTGGGGATGGTGCTGGCTAGGGTAGTCAATGTGTCCCTTCGGCAGGGGAGGCTGCCCCCCAGTCTCAAGGAGGCTGTGGTGCATCCCCTGCTGAAGAAGCCATCCTTGGATGTCGACACCCTCACCAGCTATCTACCTGTCTAGACTCTAACCTTCCCTTTTTAGGGAAGGTTATTGAACGGGCAGTGACGCTGCAGCTCCAGGTGCATCTTGACAGCATAGGTTTCCTGGACCCATTTAAATCAGGGTTCCACCCCGGCTATGGTTCAGAAATGGTGCTGGTGGCCTTGGTGGATGATCTCCACCCGGAGATGGATGTAGGACGCTCAACATTCTTGATCCTGCCAGATCTCTTGGCTGCTTTTGATGCAGTGGACCATGGGCTGCTGTTGAGATGATTTCGAGCCCTGGGTGGTCTTGACGGGACTGTCCTTGGATGGTTCTGCTCATTCCTCTTAGGGAGAAGCCAGCGGGTTGTCCTGGGGGCTTTATCATCTAGCCCCCGGGCCCTGGAATGTGGCGTTCCACAAGGTTCTATTCTGTTTCCATTATTGTTTAATGTTTATCTGCAGCCCTTGTGGGAGATCGTGAGATGGTTTGGTGTGCGTTGCCACCAATATGCTGATGACACCCAGGTTTACCTCTCTTTTTCTACCGACCCAGGTCCTGCTGTTTCAGTACTGTCCCAATGTTTGGAGGCAGTGACGGATTGGTTACGGCAGAGCAGACTGAAGCTCAATCTGATAAGACGGAGGTGATGGCGGTGGGTAGGGTGAGGGAGGTGTCGGCTCCCCTCATAGAGGGGATCCGCCCTCTGTAGCCCAGCAAGTTCAGAGTCTGGGAGTATTGTTGAACTCAGGTTTCCATCTGAATCAGCAGGTGGAAGTAGTGGCTAAGGCTGCCTTCCGCCAGCTGTATCTAGTGTGGAGACTGAGTTTCCAGGCCCGACCTGGCCACCCTCATCCATGCCTTCATCACCTCAAGGCTCGACTACTGTAACGCACTCTACGTGGGGCTTCCCTTGATGCTGGTTCGGAGGCTGCAGCTGGTGCAGAACCCGGGGGCCGTCTCCTTATGGGGACGGACCAACAGGAACAAATCACCCCCATACTCCGTGCACTGAACTGACTGCCTATAGTGTACCAAGCCAGATTCAAGGTGCTGGTTTTGGCCTATAAAGCTCTATACAGCCTTGGACCTTCATACCTCAGGGACTGCCTCACCCTCCGTGCCCCAGAGCGAACCCTTCGGTCCGCCGGGAGTGCCTACTTAGAGGTCCCCCATGTAAAACAGGGGGCCACAGTGGAGAGGGCGTTCTCGGTAGCTGGGCTGCAACCGTGGAACTCCCTCCCGAAGGAAGACTGTCTGGCCCCAAATGTGTGGACCTTCCACCGGGTCTGAATGACATGGTTGTTCTCCCAGGCCCTCAGAATGGGAGAGGGTGGGGTGGGATAATAATTCTAGAGGGATGGGGATTGTTTTTAGAATGTTTTAATTCCTGTTAATATAATTTTTAAAAAATTATTGTTTAAATTATTGTTATTTTTTATGCTGTACGCCGCCCTGAGATGCCATGGGCATGAGGGGGTGGCTATGAAATATAACTAACTAACTAACTAACTAACTAACTAACTAAATAAATAAATAAATAAATAAATCTCTCCCCTCCAGTCTTTCCTTCTACCCATAATCATCTTTGTTTCTCTCCTCGGAACTCTCTCCAGCTTGTCAGCATCTTTCTTAAAGTAAGGTGCCAAAACTGCTACATGCTAAATGACAAGTATTGGAATGTGCAGTTTTGAAAGTTTTAAAATAACAATTAAGAAAAATTCAACTTTATGCTAATAGAATACTCCACCAAGAGGAAAGTGCTTTGGTTCTTTAATTCCCTTGTTTGAAGGACTTAAATTCATGTTTACCTTTGACTTCAAGAAGACTTAAGTATGTGCTTAAGAGTCTTGCTGAGCTCGGAATCAAGTTCACAAACTTTTTAATGAAAACATCAACGAAAAAAGATGAATACAAAATGATGTATAGTGTGAACCCTACTACTAATCGTTTCTATAGCGCTACTAGGCATACACAGCACTTTGCAGTCATAGATTTTCAGAGATGGGTCCCTGCCCTGTGGGCTTAGAATCTAAGATGGACAAGGGTGAAGGGAACACAGGAACCAACAGACATACACATATTCCCATTTTACAGACGTAGAACTGAGGCTGAAAAGTTGGGATGTACCCAAGGCCACCCAGTGAGTTTTCTGACTAGGGTCCAATTTGAATCCTGACTTCCTAGGTCTAAGTCATGCACCTTGTCCACTACACCACACTGGCTCAAAGGTTTTTAAAAGTTATTTCAGAAAAAATGGGATTTTGCTCTATGTATATGGATGTGTGGGTGGGTGTGTATTTATCATTGCACTAACCAAACTAAGGAAATACCCATATCACAAAACCACCTTTCCACGTAAATCTGATTATTGCAGATAGTATCAGCCTTTAAATAAGCCTATTATTTCAGGGACTGCATGGCATAGAAACCTAAATAAAGAAGTAAATATTTTTAAATTGAATGGTTAATCCTTAAAGTTCAAGAAATTGTCAGTTTTTCAAATTTACAACAATTGCTAAGACAATCTATATAAAGCAATGAGCTCATGCTAGTGAGATGAGTAGAGCTGAAATATAGTATTTGCATTTTCAGGTAGTGTTCCAAATATCCAAATGAATATTTGCAACAGAATGAATAATCACATATTCGTCAGCACTCCTGTTATTCCAAGGGCGTCGGGGGAGGCACAGACAGCTGTAAAACCATGAATAGCATGTCAGACCCAACTTGAAGCTGATCGTTTTGACAAATATAGTATTTTCAGTCAATATTCATTTCAGTCCTAGAAATCGGCTGGAGAGCTGAAAATTGTAAAATTGCAGAACATCTCCAAGGTTGTTTACCCTCCTTCCCCCCCCCACAGCCAAGACTGATTTTGAAATGAAAACTTGCTTAGACACTTACATATCAAGGGAATCATTCATAGGGGCGTATAAGCTATCAGAACTATCATTTCTGTCATCATTTTTGCATAAGAGATCCTACTTACATCTGCTGAGACTTGAACCCCTGTCCAGGAGGACACAATTGTGAGGAAAGGCACCTAGCAGACCGTAAACTCTTTTTATATCCAATCACAATTTGACCTTCTTTTAAATCAAGGGGTTGTTAAATGCCAGTTTCCTGATAAGAAGGTGACAATTTACAATAAAAAAACCCTCAAAACAACTAGACTTTGTTTACAGGAAATTTCTGGAAAGAGTAATAGACTCTGGCCTCTTAATATGAGGTCATAGCAGCACTATATCTAGATGGGTCTTGAACAAATGTAGGTATAGATCTCCTGAGACTAGCTACTGGTAGGAGGGCTAATTCAGATGGACACATATGGTGACTTCACAAGTATGGCACATGATAAATTCATAGGAACTGAGCATTGTGTCTTGTGCTGAGCTGGCAAGCATGCTCTTTTTTGTTTAAGAATTCAACAATTCTGGAGAGAGCCTCATTAAAACCAATGGAGAATTTAGAAGTGAGAAAAAAAATTAGGGCCACGAGAAATCAATTAATAATAGCAGTATATATACATGTCATCCATACTGAAGTTTGGGAAAAAGCCACGAGGGCCGATGGCAGTTATAATTCATGGGATGAACAGATGAAGGAACAATATGGAAACCCCAATGAGGAAAAAGGGAGCAGGGGATATCTTCCCTTATGTCTAAAAGTGGAACATAATAGCAGCGTTATATTAACTGAAGAATTAAAAAAGACTCTAGGGAGAATTAAAAATTAAGAAGGAGGGAAGTCAAGAAATGCCAGGAGTCCAAACTTCTTTAGCAACATCAACTTGGCTGTGCTGCAAACATGAATTGTTTCATGTAGATATTCATACACTAAAGTTTATAAGAGGAACAGAAATATTCAGCATATTAAATACGCTGATGTTGTAGGGTTTACGTTAGTGTGGTGGGTGTAGTTGTCATCAGGAGGGGGGCGGATCTGGCAATCTACTTCCTCCCATACCCATTGTTCAGGGGGACATTCATATTGTGAGGGAAGGGGAGTCTGGATCTGGACAGGAACTGATGGGGAGTGGTGCACAGAGGAGTTAATGGGATGGCTGCAGACTGCAGTGACCCTGGTGGCAGCTCCTGGGAGGGCATAGGGCACAGAGGCCCTACAGTGGGACTTCCTAACCCAGGTTCTATGTGTGTGAGAGCACATGCACAGCCAAAATTGCTACCGGTTGATCAGCCTGGGTTTCATTGCTATGTGTAGAGGTGGGTAGTTTTCCCCTCCAAGGGACCGCCAATCATCCATTTTTAGCAGCAGCATTTGGCACACGGAGGTAGAGCTGAAACTCAGTACTCTTTTTTGTTCAGAATTCACCAGGGGTTATGGTCCCTGGTTTCATATGTCTGCATTCTGAAGTTCCGAGGACCAAGGCCGGTCCCTGGAAATGTTGGGACCCTTGATCGAGTGATGGAGGCACCATTGTGTGCATGATCTGAGTGACCCAGATGATTGACCCTAGCTTCTCTGATCTGGGAAATGAAACTTAGTGCCATATTTGGTAGGCAGGGGGTATGGGAGGGGACAGGTGAGTGATGGACAAGCCACATGAAAGTTTTTGATTGGCTGACAAGGACAAAATAAAAGTGGCTGTATGGCCATTTTATATTCTCTTGGATGAATTTGGCTGCATGCTACACTGCTGATCTGTAAAGATTTCAAAATATTTGAGGGGTGGGGGAGGGATGCCTGTCCTGTCCTGTCCATAGAGGCAATTCTGGGGGTTACTTAGCCCCACCATGCCTTTTAAAAAAATAAGTGGGTACCATTGCTGCCTGCTGCTTCCACTGCTTGGTACCATGGAGGTCAGACGGGTCCACCTTGCTCCATTTCTCCTAGCCTGGGCTGTCCATAGGGGCAATGCTGAGGGTTTCCAGTGCCACCAAGCTGTCATGGGGTTGAGGTCCAACACCCCACTTTCCTGGGTTGGGTGACTCAATTTCCCTCACTTGCAGCCCACCTGAACCAGTTCTGCAAAGGGGAGAATCCTTTTGCCACCCAAGGTCCAGAAAACTTCCTGTTCACAGACTCTTTCTCTCTCTCTCTGGGTTTGCAAGAGCTTGGAAGCTCAAGTTGATCAGCTTGTGTTTCCAGTGTTAGACCACAGACACTTCTTAATAAAGATAAGAAAGTTTATTAATAACATAAGCTAGAACAATTGATACAGAGTGGTTAAAGAAATCAAAAGTAACATAACGCATTCCTAAACTGTACTGGGTAATTCCCTATATAAGATCTTACCCTACAGAGAGCACATTCTCAGTCAGTGATGTAAAATGACTGGGCACTGATCTCTTAGTTGGTAGAAAGCAAAGTCCTTCCTCTCAGTCCATAGTTCCAGCAATCTCTTTGCTGGCAAGCAAGATGTAGATGAGTTCTCTCCAAGAGGTAGAAGAAGATGGCTTAATGGCCTCTCTTTGTCTTGTCTGTTTGATTAAATAGCCTTTTCAAAGTCTTTGTTAGTTCTTTGTGCCTTGGGGAAACCTGAGGTTTGTCACGTCCGCAGAAAGGTAAACAGGAAGATCCATTTGCATCTCCATAGGATTCTGTCTGGCATCTCCCTGAAACCACATTCTTTATCTGTCTCCACTTCCTGGAGTTTCCCAACTATCAGTTTACACTATATGATTACCTGACTTGAGTTGTCAGTTCTCAACATTACATCCATGTTTAACCTTTAGCGTTACATATATGCTAGACCTATAGTTCAGTATCTCTCCTGTGAGGCCTCATTTTCTCCATGACACACTTAATAATCAATATATTTTAAAGTGGGTGCTGCTTGCATGGCTTGTTGGCACCATAGAGGCCAGAGATTGATCACTTTTGTTGTGATTTTTGTGAGCACTGTACTTTGGCTGTGGGTTCGACAACTTTGCCAAGATGTGACCAGCTGGGTCACCGGGGGGGGGGGGGGGGGGGGTGTCCCTGCTCTTCTGTGAATTCTCTTGTGCATTAGATTTTCTCCATCATGGCAGCTGGACTACCTCTTCCCCCTCCATGCAGTTCCCGTGCATTCTAGCACTCCCTGCTGTGGTGGCGGGGGAAGGGGANGGGGGGGGGGATACTTTCTTTCTGGTTAATTTTTGGTGTATGGGGAGGGAGCTTGCCGTGCAGAAGTGGGCATGATAGAACAATGGATGAAGCCTTTTAGGGAAATGGATGGCCAGCTCTACCTGTCCACTACCCCCCTTCCCCTACTGCCTCCTCAGATTTTCTCCATCATGGCAGCTGGACTACCTCTTCCCCCTCCATGCAGTTCCCGTGCATTCTAGCACTCCCTGCTGTGGTGGCGGGGGAAGGGGAGGGACTTAGAAGCAACTGTTTCAGTGTCCTGATTGATGTTTCTGATTGCCCACAGAGGACTGGGATGGACCAGTCCTGTCAAGGGAGTGGCTATGGGGTGATAGATGCTACTGCAGCCAGGGAACAGCTGTACAGGGATGCTAGTTCATAGGGCAGGTGGCTGGGTCTTAAGTTGCATATAGCCAGGTTCTGCATGGACTTCTCTTAGAGATACTGCTGTCAGTGTCCCTCTGTGTGGGTGTTGTGAGGAGGGTCCAGTAGACTAGGGGTGTACACTTCATTTTAAAAAATATTGATAATGATAATAACAATAACAATAATTCTCATTTTCGTTATTGTTCTTGCAATAACAATAATGAAGATATATAATAACAAAATCAATAACGATAATGATAGTAGTTATTGATTTTATTATTGCCTGACACTTGTTTTGGGGAGGGAAATGTGGAGAGGGGAGGAGGGAGCAGATATCTCGGAGCCAGAAACAGTGTTGAATTCTTGAACTGGGCCTGTGATGGGAGGGGAAGGACCTGATGGATGTAATCACTGGCCAATGAGCAGTGCAAGCAGATTCCAAGCACTTGAATAGCACTCTGTGATTGCTCAATGCCTCCTAACTCCCAGAACCAATTATGGAGGCTTTGGGGAGGGCGCTGCAATTCTTTATGTTACAAGGCCAGGCTGTTTGACTCTTGTTCTGTGTTAGCTCTTGCTGTGTCAGGTTGCAGTGAAAGAACTCTGGTGCTTGCACTAAAAAATCTTCCCCACCCTCAGTGTTATACATTACCTTTCCTTATACCCTTTATTTTCCCTTTCCTTTTCCCTGTCTGACTCCCCCTGTAAATATAGGGATATAGGTTTGGGTATTTAGATTAGATACATAGATATAGATTACGGATATAGATTATATCTATCTATCTATCGATATAATATGTCATTTTTTCTTTTCCCCTTCCCCTGTCTTTCTCCCCCTGTCCATATTTTATATCAGGGGTGGGTAACCTTTTCCCTCCTGGGGGCCACTTTGAAAGCTTGCACATGCTCAGAGGGCCACATAGAAGTTGGGGCAGGGTTGCTTAAGGGATGCACTCAAGGAAAGGAGGGCCCAAATCATGGATTTGTGCCAGGTAATTGTCCCCTGTCCTTGTTTGCATGCCCTCATTTCTGCTTCCTTCTCCTTAGCTCAGTTTTTCAGTGATTGGAGGTATGAACTCGGTCCAGGGGTCAGATCCAGGCACTGGAAAGGGGCCACATAAAAACTTGCCATGGGATGCATTTGGCCCCCGGGCCAGATGTTCCCCACCCCTGTTATCTATAGATATATTAGTTGTATGTATATAGATAGATTAGATATTATATAGATATTAGTAAATATTAGGCTTTATTATTATTATTATTATTATTATTATTATTATTATTATTATTATTATTACTACTACTACTACTACTACTACTACTACTACTACTAATAATAATAATAATAATAATGATTTCTTATCCCGCCCCCTCCTGCCAAAGACCGATTGGGTGGTGTAAAATATAAAAGCATAAAAAAATACATACAACTTAAAACAAACAATAAATCCATCAACCCCCCTCCAACCCTATCCCATCCCTCCCCCTCCCCATCTCTCTCACCAAACGCCTGATGGAAAAGCCAAGTCTTACACTGACACCTGAAGGAGGGAAGGCCCTGGGCCAAACGAACTCTTGTTCTGTGTTAGCTGCCGGAAGGGAGTTCCACAACTGAGGTGCAGCTCCAAAGAATGCCCTCTCCAATGTGCCCCCCTGCCTTGCCAAACACGGGGGACCTCCAAAAGGGCACCCCTGGCCAACCGCAATGGCTGTTCCAGAACCCAGGGAGTGAGGCAGTCCTACAGGTAGGTGGGGCCCAGGCCATTTAAGACTTTAAAGGTCAACACCAACACCTTGAAATGGGCCCGGTAGGCAACTGGCAATTATAGGATAGGATTAGATAGATAGATAAATAGATAGATAGATAGATAGCAGATAGACGTTTATTGATACAGATACTTATATAGAAAAATTTCATATAGTATGGGTTCTTAGGTGTAGGTTTAGGTTAGACATACATATAAGTAATTTTTCATATTGTCATTGTGCACTTATTACTACTGCATTATAATGAGAAAGGGAGAAAGGAGTTCAATGTCTGAGAAGTCTGGGGCAGCTGTCTGATGGCACTTCTGTCTCTGGTGGCAGTCCACAATGGAAACGATACCAAAAACAAAATCTTCGTTATCGCTCAAAATCAATACCAATAATTACACTAATAACAAATAACAAAATTTCTTTATTAACGAAAACAACCATTTTTTTTTAGTAATGAACAACAAAATAAAAAAACGACATGGGTCCCTGGTGCAAACGCCTACAGCAGACTCTTTGATGGAGAGTTAAGAACATAAGAACATAAGAAGTGCCATATTGGGTCAGACCAATGGTCCATCGAGCCCAGCATCCTGTCTCTGACTGTGGCTAGTCATGGGGGCCTGGGAGAAGCACCCAACAGGTCACCATGCTATCCATTCCCTGTGGGTCATCCCCAGGCTCCCGACAGTAAACGGTTTTGTTCCCCAGTCCTATCTGGCTAATAACTGCTAATTGAACTATTTTCCAGAAACTTGTCCAAACCAATTTTAAACTCAGCTATACTGCTGGCCTTGACCCACCTCCCCTGGCAGTAAATTCCACAACCTAAAAAATACTTTCTTTTGTCTGTTTTTACTCTGCCACCTGTGAGTTTCATGGAGTGTCCCCTAGTTTTAGTACTAGTTGAGAGGGTAAATAAATGTTCCCTGTTTACAAGTTCCACATCACTCATAATTTTATACATCTGTATCATATCTCCTCTCAGCCATCTCTTTTCCAAGCTTAAGAGCCCCAACCTATCAAGCCTCTCCTCATACGGGTGCTGTTCCATACCCTGGATTATTTTTGTTGCCCTTCTCTATACCTTTTCTAGTTCCACTATGTCTTTTTTGAGATGGAGCGACCAGAACTGCACACAATATTCAAGGTGCGGTCGCACCATTGATTTGTATAGAAGCATTATGACATCCTCCGTTTTATTCTCTATTCCCTTTATTAATGAAAACAAGAGTTGGTGTGGTGTAGTGGATTAGGAGCTAGCGTTGGACCAGAACGTCTAGGGTTTGAACCTCGCCCCAGCTAATGCACATGCTTGGAGACTTTGGCAGGTCTAATCCTCTCAGCCTTGGTTCCCCATCTGCATGAATGAGGGTATGTGTGTGTCTTTAACTGTGTAGGGACATGTCTCCAACATTGGTGGCTGTGCCAGCACCGTGTATGCCTGGTAGTGCTTTAGAAATTATGGGTGGTGGCGGTATTGGGTGTTGACAACTGAGGAGGGGGAGTGCCCTTTGTATGCATGTTGTATTATCTGGTGTACATGCATACCATATGTGTGTATATATATTGGCGATCAAACAAGGGAGCACCACATGACCTTTCACTTGGTGGTCATGGGTGTAGGAGTGGGTCATGACAGGTTCCTACCCTTTGACCTTCACACACAGCTGGGTTTGTGGGCACTCACGTCTATTGGCCACCAATCACGTTTTGTGCTTCCTGGTTCCCTTTCCATTCCCCTCCCTGATACTACTACTGCTGCTCAGGGGAGCAGAGGGTTGAGTCAATCAGTGCAGGCTGCTCACTTCACCCCAAAGCTTTCTGTCTGGAGTGGAGGGGAGGGAATGACCCTATGGCCCTCAGCAATCTAAAGCTGCCCCACCTCTCCTGTCTGTCTGCTGCTTGGACCACTGCCTGCTTGGCCATGGGGATACCTGATGTGGGCATTTGGGGAGCAACTGAGGTGCTACCAGCAATATGAGGACACACCCCACCTGCCAGCTCATTCCTGCCTGGATAAAGACCATTGCCCCTAATTCTTTCAGCAGCCATTTGGTTTCCCCTCCTGAACATGTGCATTTTACTCATTCACAGTTATATGCTATTTGTGGGGTTTGTTTTTCCTTGCTGTCCCCTGTGCAATGCACACTGTTTCACTCCCGCTACAACAGCTCCCACCCATGCTCTGGCTGCCCCTGGATATCTGCCGCCACTGGTGGCTGGGGCCTTCCGTGTGGTTTCCATGCGCCACACAGGCTGCAGCTCCACGTCTCTTCTGCCACCAGGGTTTTCCACGTGGTTCCTGCGCAATACCCTCTGCACCACTCACGGCCTTCTGCATGGGATCCACAGGCCATGGGATTGAGCTCACTGGCCACAATCCCAAGTAGGATGCATGCATTCCAACATGGCACAATGTGCTTTTAATGGACGTGCGCACGATTTACCATGCACATTTGCATGTGTGAGGGTTGCGTGCACTGTGCGCAGGGCATGGGATTGTCCCCACCATTTTTTTCTTAGTTAAGCTCAGCTGAGCTCTGTATCCTTTTATCTTTCTCCCTTTTAAAGTGAAGGGCTCAGTGTTGTGTCTTAAAGGATTTGGTTGAAACCTTAGTATGCTTCAGTTTAGACTAATACCCACACTGCTGCCACACCTAGGTGCCATAAGTGAGATCTGTGCAAAGTAAATAACTGTATATATTAAAATAAAAAATAATAATCTGTTCTGACAGTTTAGCTTCCAGGCAAAAGTAAACAATAGATGAAGATTCCACGGGTGATGGGCGGGAAACAGCAAATGGGCCATTGCATTGCATTTGTAGGGGGCAGAAAATGAATAACTATGCAGGTGACTGGATATGGATGTGACAGGGCATAGAGCTAGCAGATGAGATCTGCAGGCAAATGGAAAAACAGATTAATGTTTTATGGGGAAGGGTAGCTGCAGGTGATAGGAGTAGCAGGTGAACATTGTAGGTGATGAGATGGGATGGGGGATAGAATTTGAAAGTTATCCATGATATAGTAGATGAAGGATGTAGGTGGATGAGATGCCCCAGATGCATATTGTAGGTGGAAGACTGCAGGTGATGTGGGAAGCTGAATGCTAAATAAACTAGAACTTTACAACTTCTCATAAGTGGCATTACAAGATTTTACTGTGCTGCGTTGTAGTGATAATCCTGAAATATACAGAATACAAATCAATGGTAAGGATTTACAAGCCAAGTTTCCATGATATTCATTCTTATGCACTGTGAGTTAAGCTGGAGGTATGCACTTCTTTATAACTCTTTGCCCAATCAGGATGCATCAGTCCTGTCAGTTAATATGCATACAGTTCTATCAAATTAATTTTAACACCCACTTTTCCTGAAACATGTTTTATATGCACACACCAAGAACACTGTAAATTCATGTGCATGATAAATTCAAAGGCTGCATGGTTGTGAGCAAGCTTCCTTAATTTCTTTGGAACTTACTTATATGCAAATGTGCTAACTGCTTAGGATTGCAGTCAAAAGGCCTATAAGGGGTAGCATCTTAAACGTTTGTCAGATATTTTGCTCTTTGTTTAGAACAAAATTCAGTTTCACTTTAACTCTTCCTACATAGTGTTTGTCCTGTACTTTCTTTTTACTCATTCTCAGATTTTACGATAGTCTCTCTTTAAAAAAAAAATAAAAAAAAATTATTCCCATCACTTTTCTCTTGGAGGCCATAGAGTTTTGAAAGAGCTCACTTTCCTCTTTTAAAATCAATTCTCCTCCTGCCTGATCTGAAAAGCAAGAAATTAAATGCAACCTGGTTAGCTGAAACGTAAGCTAAATGCCATTAGAGGTGCATTCCTTGTCGAGCTTTTCTTCTTCTTTTCCACTGGAAGCGCAATCTATTTGTGATTGCAAGGTGTTGGCCTAATTTCAGCAATGATTATGATGGCACCACAATGTGCAACTTGACATCTCCTCCTCGCTTCGCATTCCAAGTCTCCCAGGGCCCAGTCATTTCACACAGGCTTGCTTTAGGCATTTATTAAATATGCACCTTCCAGTAGGGTTTAAAAACACCAGCTAATCTCATCAGAGGCCAGAGACCACCAGATATGTAAATCTACATCTGTTCCTCTTCAAAGGAAAGATTCTCCTGGATTACTCCAGGAGAAATGCATCCCACCCGGATTTAGTCACTGAACCAGAGAAAAAGAACTCCCATGGCAAATGTGCCACCTCAAACTCGCCAAGATCCAACGACAATGAAATTACACTTAATGTAATTCACTGTTAGCTTTAAGAAGCAATTAAGTAAAAGGCAGTAAAGCACTTGCCGTAGGCTGTTGGTTCCAACAGAGGCTGGCGGGGGAAAAAAAAGTTGACACATAATTTCAAAATTGGTAATGTTATTATTAACATACGGATGAACCGTAGGTGTCTGCTTGACTACAATGTTTTATAATAGCAGGCTCCATTAACAAGCAAATCCCCAACCTCTATTAGCATGCTGGAGATATTTACAAATGAAAATGTAAGTGCAATAAACTGATTGTCAATTATCTTTTTAAAAATCAATGTCTCTCCTCCTGCAACATAGGGTGAAAACAGACATGACGCTAACCACCCTCTAACCACCCTTGGTGGTTATTTATGCATGTTGCAGGGCTCCATAGGGCACCAATACAGCCCTGCAACATGCATAAATAACCACCAAGGGTGGTTAAAGGGTGGTTAGTGTCATGTCTGTTTTCACCCATACATACAACAATTTCCTTGCCCCCATGCTGAAAGGTAAGACAAAACAATTTAAGAAGACATTTCAACACTATTCCAGGCAATATGATTCTCTGACAGGCTATACATTTGGAAAATACTTCAGCTATCCAATCAGTCTCCTTCCCCTGACACACAAAATATCTATATCTAATATATCTATATGTCTATCTGTATCTTTTAGCCTATTGTCCAACCTCATTTTGAATGCAAGAGTGATTAATTTGTTTCTCTTCACTAAAATTAGGTCTATATAGTCTGTAGTCAGACCCATATCTAGGACACTGGTAAAGGGGCAGACTGCATGACAAGGGAGGCAATTTCTTCAGATTAAGAAACAGAGGAAAAAAGCCTATAACTACATCTTATTTCTAAAGGTGGGGGGGAGAGGTGAATTTAAAGAGAGGACAGACCTTCCTCTCCCTTATGTTCCCCCTTAGCAATGGGCCTGCCTATACAGTATGAAGCTCAGGGAAGAGAGGTGCTGGAGTAGCTGAAATTCTTTTCAAACAGCTTCCACCTAAACAAAAATAAAAGTCAAAACATGTGTATCAGAAACTAAAGATAAAAACCCTTATTATTTTTTCTTCCCTCCCAAATATTCTAGCTTTCTCATTCATCTGTGCCAAATACAATAATTTCCACTGTCCCACTGCCTGAGGCTCCTACTTGTGTATCCTAAAAGAAATTTGGTGTAAAGTGATTTTGTGTGCTTGGGAAAATCTGAAATGTTCTTGCACATGTTGTGCAACTCTTGGCATAAAACCACAGTTGAAAAGTAGCCTTAGATTCAAATGAATGATTTGGTAGTTTAATCATTTGCTCAAGTTTTTTAGAGCTTCTGCCCCCACCCATCTCCTTTCCAAGCTCTGAAAAATTACTCAGCTGATGACAAGAGTTGTACATTATGGATTTTATCTAACTAGGAGAGGCTGATATAATGAGTTTAATATTCTTGATCTTTATGAAAAGCTCTTCTTTTTACGATTAAAGGGTTGGATTGGTTTTTTTTTTTACATGTCTTCGAGGTAAAATATAGTAACTCTGAAGGTCCGAGGGGACAGATCCACTGTGCTGGAAAAGAAGAAGGAGATGAAAAACTTTGTTTTAGAGAGAGTATGAAAGCGGTATTTTAAATGATTTAAGCTAAAAACCTCAGATCTAATGAAGTGGCAACATAAGAACTGAACTGTGTCTTTGCCCAATTAGGATTTCTATTTTTCTCACCAGATAGGGTCTGAATTTGCTTTTTAAAAGTCAACATGGTCTGTCATAACAGCAGTGCTACCTCTCACGCTGCAAACAAATGGCACAAAAAAAGAAGAGGAAAGATGAAACAAGGGGTATGAGCAGGATGAATAGAGTCTAAATCTTTTAATTAACACCTTCTGAAAAGCACGCTCTTCTTCAACCGAACTAATAAAAATTGTGAGTGTGGGGTCTTTGTTGCTGCTCAAGTCTTGCCTGTTCTCTAAGAAACTGAGAAAAGGCTAATCAGGGTGATTTAAAGGCACTTTCTACTTGCCAGTCTCCGCTATCTCATTAATTCACTCTTAGTTGGCATCATTGTCTGGCAGTGTTTGAAAATCACAAAAGAAACAAGGATTTCCCATAATCCTGTCCATCAAAGGTAACGGTCTTGAAGATGATACCATGTCCTTGTTTTAGTGTGCAGGATGCTGAAACAAAAGGGTGGAAACAGAAGGGGGAGGACAGTGAAATTTTCATCCAGCCACTAATAAACAGCCACAACTTCTATTGCTCTTTCTGATAAATTTAGCGACCACAATTTCCTGTTTAGGACCCAATCTTACTAAAGTGATACACAACAGCTGCTTTAAAGTAATTATCCTTCATACATGCTTTATTTAACTAGGCTGACACACAAGGAGTTCTGTAACTTCTTTGTGAATATCTAAGGGTGTTTTTAGATGAGCGGGCAAATCTAGTGGATTGAAAAATCCACTTTTAAAAAAGTTGCATGGGGAGCATTTACACAAACTGGAAGTCATCGGCTGCCATTGAAATTTGACAAATCCAGTTTTTAAAATAATGTGCAAGCCGGTGAGTACAGCTTTTTTCAATGGCGGACGGCGACTTTTTGTGCATGTAAAGGATCCTAGCACAACTTTTTAAAAAGCGGATTTTTCAATGTGCTAGATTTGCCTGCTCATCTAAAAATGCCCTAATTCTAATACAATTGATTTTAAACAGAATGTAGTTCTAATACCAAATATATGTTGAAATTGCATGGAGATACGCTTATCATCACTAGTATGAATTTGAAAATTTTCCCCATTATTTATTTCAAAAACAAAGGTCCAGCTCCTGCATGATTAGTCCATGGCTGTTTTGACATTGAGTGTAATTGTGCTGGATATCTGAGCTCTTGTGTATTTTATGACACAGAGTATACTAAGTAGTAAAGTGATATCTTTGATTTGAACAACTACAGTTATAGGTATGCAAGCTTTTGGACCTCACAGGGTTGTTCGTTAGGCAAGTTGGAGGTAACAAAATGAAGAAACAAAGCCAAAGCAGAGGTAGATATGGGGTGTTTTCAGACGTTATGGGGCCCATTGGCCCCGTACCAAAAACACCCTATCCATTCCCCGCCGGGATGACCCCATCACGCCGTATCAGACGTGCCGGGGGGTTCACCCCGGTGTGGAATTGCATTCAACATGCGACAGCCTCCGGCCCCGCTGCTTCAGCCGCTCACGTGGTGAATGTAATTCCACGCCGCGGTAATATCTGGGGGGAAACATCCGTTTCCCCCAACAGACGTTACGTGATCACAGCCACCATGCGGAATTGAGCTTGGTTGACTGTGATCTCGTAACATCTGAAAACACCCATGGTGTTGGGAGATGTGCCTATAGAACTCAGAGGGAGGGGAGACGAAGAGGAGAATGAGGTGGGGAGGAGATAACCATACAAAAGGGTAAATACAACAATGTGTAATCCACATATGGGGGGTTCTGTGTTCCTCTTTGTGCACAATCTAGAGAGAATAGGGCCACTTTCATACATTACCTGGGAGGCCAGGAAACCACTATAATGGCAATCATAGCTATATTCTCATGGGAGTAACTGCACGTGGGAATGTGCTAGTCCGTGTTTATTCCACAAAACACCCGTCACTGCTACATTGGGGGACCCGGTCATGTGCAAGTGTTCTCATGGGCTAAAAGTGGAATAGTGCATTCCCAAGTGTACTAATTCCCATGAGAATTGCTTGAAATGAAGTGGCCAATTAGCACACCAAACAGCTGCGGGACAATAGAGGGAAATCACACAGAGATTGCTATAATGAGTCACAAACATAATATGCCTATATCCTGATGTTCTATGCACTGAAGAGGATTTGGAAGCAGCAACATGTTGCTTGGACTCAGTTTTTGTGTAATCCACATGTGAAGGATTGTGTGTCCCTCTCTGTGCACAATCTGAAGAAAATAAGACCAATTTTCAAAGGAAGTGAAAAGAAATGAAACCAAAGGAAGCTACTCACAGACCAGAGATGCAAGTTGGAAAACCACCATCTGAGTGACACCCCAATCCAAGGAATGAACTGAGGCTATCTACATCTAATAGCATAAGTCTTCTTTACTTGAGCTAAAGGACCAAGACTCCATCTCTATGCTGTAATAGGTTCTCTTAGGCCACGTTCACATGTTACCTGGGAGGCAGGGAAACTTCTGTAATGGCAATCGTGACTCTATTCTCATGGGAATTAGCACATGTGAGAATGCGCTCTTCTGCTTTTATCCTGTGAAACATCCGTCATTGTAAAAGCTACACTGGGGGACTCAGTCATGCAAGAGGATTCTCGTGGGATAACCGTGGAATAGTACATTTGCACGTGAACTAATTTTCATAAGAATAGAGCCACAATTGCCATCATGGAAGTTTTCCCACCTCCCAGGTAACGTGTGAAAGTGACCTAAGAGAACCTATACAGCATAGAGATGGAGCCTTGGTCTTTTAGCTCAAGTGATGAAGACTTATACTGTTAGATGTAGAAATCCTCAGTTCATTCTTTGGATTGGGGTGTCAGGTGGTGACCTTCCAACTTGCATCTTTGGTCTGTGAGTAGCTTCCTTTGGTTTAAGTCCAGTTCCATGATGTCTACGTCTGTTATCTTGTCGCTTTATTTAATATTTACATATTTTTAATGGAGCTGAGTTTTTCCGATGCATCAGGGTTGCTTGTGTTCACGATATTGCTCATAACAGCATATCTTGAGTAGCTGACTATGGCAATATAGGGATGGGTGAACACAGTTCGGAAGTTCAGAGTTCGGACCGCCTGGAGCAGTTAGGTCAACCGAACCGAACTTCTGAACTGAACTCGATTTTTGAACCGAACCGAATTTCCGAACTCGGCTCTGTTCGCCCATCCCTAAAAGATAATATTCCATTTAGTTCAATGGGGTTTGAATTTCTGAACTTTGTTCGGAAGTTCAGAGTTCAGACCGAACTCAAATAGTTAGGTTGACTGAACCGAACTTCTGAACCGAACCGAATTTCCGAACTGATCCGAACTGAACAGAATTACCGAACTTGGTTCTGTTTGCCCATCCCTATGGCAATATATTGTAGTAGCAGCAGGTTATTATTTTGGTATTTCTGTTGTCAGCTGATAAAAAAATGTATAAAGGCAGGTACGTAGCTACAGTAGATGCAGCAGGTACAGCTGCACTGAGGCCCACATGCTTGGGGGGCCCACAGTCACATATAATGCATATGCAAACTGGAGTAGATTGCCTCAGCAGGGGACCTATTCCATCTTCTGCACCAGGAACCATTTCCAACTAGCTACGCCCCTATATAAAGGTGCCCTGAACAACATAAAGAAATAGTAATAAACTAAACTAAACTAACTAAAGCTAATGGCATTTTTTCAAAATTAAAATACAAATAAAAATTTTTTTAGGTCAGATTTTCAAAGATTCTTATTTGTTTTCTGAGCCAAGAGGAATTCTCTTTGCTAATGTGTGGAAACCCACCTCAGAAACAGCTGTAATGAGTCTACATGATAATAATAGGGTAAGAGAAGCTTCATTCTCCAAATCACAACATTGAACAAATTGATTCTATTCCCAACTGAAAAACAAATTAATTGGAATGAAAATGGCACCACAGTGGAGGTGAAGACTACTGCATATTTAACCTGAGCTCAATGTTCTTTAAAGCACAGAAAGAGAAAGTTCTTATCTCCGTTTCTGCAATCCGAACAATAATATTAACCATACGACTCTCCCCACAGAATCCAAACACAAACCAGAAAAACATGGAAAATAGATTGCTCAGCAGTATATGAGCCTGGAAATGCTGCCACTTCACTAGAGTTGTTTGCAAAACAGCTTAAAATATTAAGATATTGGAAATAGATTTTTAAAAACTTGTTACTGTTTGGGGTTAAGATTGATTAATATTAATATTTTTTTATCACACCTGAATAGTGTACGCCCACAGAGAGGCCACCCTGCAGGTCTAAAACCTCTTTGATTATTTCTAATTTGTTTTTTAACAAAATGCTTTGAAGGCCTATCATAAATAGAAGAGGATGATGGTGTATTTGTTGTTTAAGGGGTTAGCATGTTCATGGTACTGGCAGATTCACAAAGATGAAATGAGAATCTCGTCTACAGCTCACCATCCTTGATGAGGGCTTCTTTGTATTTTAGTGGACATTTGGTATTATTTTTATATGACAATGCTACTTACTGCCACTGCTGTGGATGTGAAATGCCAGTGATTCTTTGGCTAATTAAAAGATGGGCAGCAGATTGCCATTAATGAGATTTGGCTTCAGTAGAATGGAGCTTTCCTGGTGTGTGGCTGGGTAAGTCAGTTAAGAGAATCAGACCTCCCCTTAGATGAAGAGAGCCTGTACAGATCAAATCGAAGTAAATCTAAAAGTAATCCTCTGTATAAAGGAATGAGCTTTTTACAATTGTTTTCCTGAGAGTACACAGGGGGTCCTTGAGGGTTTTGTAACCACAAAGATGTCACTCACTTGAACTAGGACCTTGTGAGAAACAAATAGCTAGCAGAGAGACAAGGATTCGGTGTTCAAAGATATGACGGGGGGGGGGGGGATTTAATATAAAAGAACATTATTCTGTGTGTTTCAGATTTACAGTAATAACTAAATGTTGGCAAACATTTAAACAAAATCATTACCTTAATATTTAAGCTAAGAGCATTACTTTTAAATGCATCTAGTCTTTTTCATCCTCCAAAACCTTGGAAGGCTAAAACAGTGTAGGTCTTGAATCCTCTCCAAGGACTCTAGTAATGCTACTCTAGAGATGAATTAATTACATTCTTTCTGCACAAGACAAGAATCAGGAAAACCCTTCCTTCAGAGAGGTTGGATGCCTGAAGATGTACTAGAGCTAAACGCTTAAGAAGATGAGCTGCTAGAGTTCTTAGGCTAAAGGAGAATCTAACAGGAACTTAATTCTTGTCTTAGTTAAAGGGACAGGACTCCAGGGAAAAATTCAGATTTGTTTTTTTCAGATTCAGTTCTCCAAGAATTTCAATTCTCAATTCAGTTTCAGATTCAGTTTTTTTGCACAAATGTTTTTTGGGTTTCTTGCATTGGAAAAAACAACTGGTGGAAAAAAAATCAGTGCAAAAAGACTGCATTGCCTGAAACCGAACCGAGAACCAAAATTTTGGGAGAACCAAATTGGCCATTATCAGGTCTATTTGGTTTTAACCAAATCCAAAATTCCCATCCCTATAATGTATGTGTTCTGCAATATATAGGGATGGGCAAACAGATTGTGGTTCAGGTTCGGCCGTTTGGTTCGGCCGCGTTCGGTTCGTGTGTTTGGGTTCGGCTGTTCGGGTGGATCGCCGAGTTCGCGTTCGGCCGTTCAGTTCGGCCGCGTTCGGTTCGTGTGTTCGGGTTTGGCCGTTTGGGTGTTGGCCATTCGGGTGGATCACCGAGATCATGTTCGGCGTTCAGTGTTCGGTGTTTGGCATTCGGCGTTCGGCCTAAAAATATCGTGAGCGCACGGGAAGCCGGAAATTGCGCCGGAAACTGGAAATTCATGTGCGTGTGGAGCTGTGAGGCAAGTGGGTGTGTGTTTGATGCGGTGGCTTTTTGGTTCGTGTGTTTTGGCTGTGATTGTGTTGGGTTTGGCTGTGCTGTGTGTTTGGGTGGTTGGTGTATGTTGTGGGTGACTGTTGGTGTGTTTTGTTTTGTTTTTTAAATGAAGAAGGCTGTTCACATCTTTTGGCAGGGGGCACATTTGCCGGTAGAGGAGGAGGAGGAGGAGGAGGAACCGGTGGAGGCCGCTGCCCCTGCTACCCCTCCCGTGGCACCGGTGGCACTGACTTCCTCTTCGGACGAGGAGGAAGCGGTGGGTTCTACTGCCATTCCTGCCAGGTTTGTAAACCTTTTTTTTACTTTTAAGACAAGAAAGGCTGTATCAGTTAGAGCGAGCTCAGCTCACTGGCATGCGGGTGGGTGTGTGGGTGGTGGGCATCAGTCAGGCACAAACAGTGGCCAACAGCGGGTGGCAGCGGATGTCTGCCACAGAGAGAGAGGGTACTGTAGTGTGGGGGACTCTTCCAGCAGTCAGGCATGAGCAATCCCCCACCCAAACATGTGCCAGGCTATCAAGGGTCTCCACTCTCCAGTTGCCATCCCATTCCCTACGCACCCCCAAATAAGGGCAGTCTCATTCCTCCAGCCAGGGTCACATCTCGCGTCGCCATCCCTAGCACCCCAAGGAGGGCAGCAGGATTTGCACGTGCCAGCCAGGGGCTTTCTAGTTGCAATATCTAGCATCCCCTAGCACCCCTGGGAGGGCAGGATTTGCACGTGCTTTTCTTTATGGTTTTTTTTAGTTGCCATCCCTACTAGCACCCCAAGGAGGGAGGATTAGAGGCATCATCATAAATGCATGATATTTACTTGGTGTTCTTATGTATTCCCATTTCAGAGAGGAATCGGATTCTGGCCCCGGGCCCAGCCCTGCTTCCAGGACCAGGCCTAGGAAGACGACTCATCACCGGACCACTAGGCAGAGCTCACCAGTCTCACCTCCAGACATTCGGCGCCAGTCATCGGATGTCTAGCGGTTTTACATCAAGGGCGACAGAACTGCCACATGCAAGGTATGTCACGGGGACTGGAACAACAGGGAATGAATTGCCCTCTGACCTGTCAGGAACGGAAGTCCCCTGCAGAGAGAGATTGGATGGCCACCCAGTCCACCCACTCGTGGAGACAGAATGCAGGCAGGGCTTGACAGACCATTGGTCTGACACAGTATGGCACTTCTAATGTTCCTTTCTTTTTCTGCTCTTTCTAGATCTGCAATAAAGTTTTCCACCGGTAGGGGAAGGGGACAACATCGGGACTTCTCACCCACATAGAGCGGACCCACGAAATACGGATGAGGCGGCTGAGTGAGGAAGACTCCTCTGCAGCTGCCCCCATGAAGCTGCAGCACATGCAAAAGGGGGGGGGGGGAAGGCAACCAGGAAAAGGAGGTATATAAGCCCTTCCCCTCCCCCCTCCTCAAGCCTTGACGTGGAGACCCCCGGGATCCCGGAGGATGCTGCAATCAAGGTCCTTCGGGCCAGGTTGCATCGCTGCACCCAGGGCCACGTGGAGGAGGTCCAGCGCTCCTCTGCTGACCTGGAGAAGTGCCTGGTGGTGGCGGTGCAGGCGGAGCAGCAGAGGGTGGTGGCATACGGACAGTATGTCACCGCCGAGCTGTGCCACGTGCAGGCCTACCACCAGTCAGTCTCCAGGTGGCATAACGAGCTGGCAGAGGTTTTGGAGTACGCCATGGACAACGGCGTGGTGGACCCCTCCATGGTGGGCGCCGGCCCTCTGGACTGCGAGCTGCCCCAAGGCCTGTTGCCTTCCCCCAAATACCGGGGGACAGGCCCAGTGGCAGAGATTGAGTCACTCTTAGCTTGTTTATAAGTTTCCTTTTCATGTTTGCTTTTGTTTTATTAAATGTTGTTGCTGTTGTTGTTGTTGTTGTTGTTTGTTTTTCTTGTTTTGTAAATAGTTTTAAGTAAAGTTTTCAAATTTATTGTTGCAAGCTTCGTTTTGCATGTCCTCTCTTTTATGCCTGTGTATTGAAGTTCTGGCTGGCAGGTGGCAGAATCTCATACAATTACTAGATCCCTTCCAGCAGCACATGCCACCTCAAGTAGTGTAGTAACCCAAAGATGTGTGGTACCAGCTGCAGGGTCTCAACTAGCAGAAAGCCCCAGGAGGTGCAGGGCTCATGTTTGTGTGGGTGGATGTGAAAGAGAGAAAGAAAGACAGGCTCCTTGGCAGTGGGCAGCCAGGTAGGAGGTGGTGGGAGCTGGTGGTCAGAGGGGCTTTTAGTTTAAGCTGCCAGCTTCAGCGGGCATCCACAGGTGGGTGCAGAGGAGTAGGCTTTTGGGGAGGGGGGCAGGCTGGCATGTGGGCACCGGGCTTCTGAATGCAGTGGAATGGAATGCAGCCCCCAGTTACTGGAATGATGGTCCCATAATCTTGTTGATGGTCCCTGGGATGGGTGGGCATTGGGGATAGTGGAATGACAGCCTAAAGCCTATGGGGCATACTTCATTTGATCAGGTGCACCATGCTAGGTGGTAGCAGGGCAGCAGGTATGTAGTGGTATAAGGACGCACACAGGCAGACACTGGCAGGCAGGCAGGCAGGCACATATAATACGTTGTGGGTTTATTTCATCTCATTACGGTAGGTTTGCTGCATGCTGGATGTGGGCACTGGGTAATGGGTGTTAATGGGTGCAGCACAGATGGGAGTTCTTCCAAGTTCCGGCTGGTGGCAGCTAGGATATACCTAGCTGAGATCTGCCCCTCTAACTCCCATCTCCCTAGTTCTAGCTGCGAATGGGAATCTCTCTGTCGCTCTCTCTCTCAGAGCTAGGCAGGCATTGTTGTGATTCTGAAGGGACCGGCTGGTGGGCGGCTAGTGTTTTGGAGGGGGAGGAGCAGGCAGAGCCCTTGGGGCTAGTCCTGGGGCAGAAGCGGCTACTTCTTGGAGCGGTGGAATGACATCGCGGTGTGAGATGAATGATGGCCCCAGACCCATCATGGTGGGTCCCAGGGCTAGGGTGGCAGCTTCCAGGTATTGGCCACAGCCCTCCCTGCCAGTAACTTGGCCCCGGCACCCAGGCGGCGGGTGCCGGGGCTGGAGTGTCTGCTTCTGAATGAGGTGGAATGACATCGCAGTGTGAGATGAATGACGGCCCCAGACCCATCACGGTGGGTCCCGGGGCTAGGGTGACAGCTTGTAGGTATTGGCCACAGCCCTCCCTGCCAGTAACTTGGCCCCGGTACCCAGGCAGTGGGAGCCGGGGCTGGAGTGGCTGCTTCTGATTGAGGTGGAATGACATCGGATTGTGAGATGAGTGATGGCCCCAGACCCATCACGGTGGGTCCCGGGGCTAGGGTGGCAGTTTGTAGGCATTGGCCACAGCCCTCCCTGCCAGTAACTTGGCCCCAGTACCCAAGCGGCGGGTGCTGGGGTTGGAGTGGCTGCTTCTGATTGAGGTAGAATGACATCAGATTGTGAGATGAATGATGGCCCCAGATCCATCATGGTGCGTCCTGGGGCTAGGGTGGCAGCTTCCAGGCAATGGCCACAGCCCTCCCTGCCAGTAACTTTGCTCCGGTACCTTGGCGGCGGGTGCCGGGGCTGGAGTGGCTGCCTCTTGTCATGTGGTGGAATAACTAGCACCAGTGGCACTAGCAGCAGCAGACATTGGTCCCCTGGACAGGCAGTCAGGTGGCATGGCATGAGCAGCAGTCAGGAAGACTGAGGGAGCGTTCAAGCTTCACAACCTGGGCAGTCAAGCAGGAAGCATGTCATGCGAGGCAGTAGGACTGGGCAGGCGGGCTTTGGCTGGCTTTGAGCTAGGCAACCTGGGTGGGAAGACAGGCACCTTGACATGGGAGGCAGGACTGATACATGCTTTGAGCTTGGCAGCAAGCAGGGCGGGCAGACAGACAGCGTTGCATGAGAGTCAGTAGGGCAGGCAAGCTGGGACATTTGCAGCAGGGCAATCAGATAGGCTAGCAAAGATTTTTCAGCACAAGAGAGCAAGAGCCAGTCAGCGTCATATAGGCAGGATGCGATTGTATGGCTAGCTATCGGCTGACTGGCAGGCTTCCAGTTTGTTTCCCAATGCCACCCTGCATCCTGAGTTCAGTCAGATAAGGCAGCTGAGACCATTTAGTATGAGAGAGGCAGAGAGAGAGAGAGACAGAGAGAGAGGCAGGGCGGGTGCCAGGCATTGGGAGGGAGGGACAGCACCTCAGCAGCACAGGAGCAGTAGCCCTAGCACAGATGGAGGCAGAGCCCTGTCCCAAGACTGCCCCTGGCATGGGATGGCATGTATCACTGCACCATCACTCCTTGTCCAGGGGCAGCTCAGGGAATCCTAGCAGCGGAAGGTTAACCTTCAGAAAGAGCAACTGCTCCACCAACTTGGCCCCCAGTCTCAGGTGGTGCGGGGCGCATATGTCCCCCGCGATGGAGAACACTCTCTCGCTGGAGACACTGGTTGGTGGGCAGGACAGGATACCCTTGGCCACTTTGGACAGGGCCGGCCACACTTTGGCCTTGCCGGCCCAGTAGGCCAAGGGATCGCTGCCGGGATCTATGCATGGCTCCTCCTCCAGATAGGTCTCCACTGCTGCTGAGGCACCATCATACTCCCTCTTGTAGCTCTGGGTGGGCACCACCTGCCCCACTGCCCTCAGCCATGCTGCTTACCCTTTTGTGCTGGCCCTGGGCCCCATGCTCCCTGGAGTGGACTGAACAGAGGAGGAGCTTCTGGCAGTAGGGGTCCTGCTGCTTCTGCTGCTGCTGCTGCTGCTGGTGCTGCTGCTACACCTAGGGATGGAGGCAGGGATACACCCAGATGGCAGGAAGGGCTCACTGCTCCCACTCCCATCATCTCCAGGGGCATCCCGCTGCATGACCCGCTCTGCCTGCCTGACCTTCTGGACCAGCGTACCTTTCCAGAGGCCATAAACCGCTGTCTTGTGTGCCATGCTGCCCTTGATCCTGGTGTCCGGCATGGTTGCCAGGACATATTCGTCCCGGCACAGGAGGTCTTCAAAGCGTGCGCTCAGTCCTGCCTTCAACTTCTGAGCTAGGTCTATAGCCTCAGTGCACATTCTCCTGCCCAGAGGGCCAATATCCCACCCCGCCACCCCCAGAATCTCATCCAGGCTGCTGAGGAGACTATGCACCAGCGGGGTCACCTGGATGAGGGTAGCAGTGGAGCTGCTCAATGTCTCCGTCATGCCGAGGAATGGTCTCAGGACAGAGACAGTTTGGGAAATAATATCCCATTCCTCCCTGTTGTACCCTGGAGGTGACTTGATGTCGATCTCCAGTTCCACCTGATGCAGGGCGGCTTTCTGTTCAAGAAGCCATTCAAGCATCAGGAAGGTGGAGTTCCACCAGGTGGAGACATCCTGGATAAGGGTGTGCACAGGGGACCCTTGCTCGGTCTGCTACTCCCGGAGGAGCTTGCTGTCCTTCACGCTCAAGTTGAAAAAGCCTGCCAGCTTCCTCCCCCACTCAACCAGGGAGCTAAGGGTGCCTGGCCCAATCCCCTTATCACCCAAACCCAGAGCGTCCTTCCCCATCAGGTGGAGGGTGTGTGCAATGCAAGGGATGCTCGTGAAACCCCCATCACGGACTGCCTTAAGGATATTGGTTGCGTTGTCCATGACCCACACACCCCTTGGTGAAGGCCGTGCCTGGTGTGAGCCACTCCCTCACCATGGTGGCCAGGGATGCCTCGAGGTTCCTTGCAGTGTGGGAGCTGTCCATAACTTGGGCCTGAAGCAGGGCACACCTATACCCTGCTTCAGGTCCCCTCCTGCCACTGCCAAGCGCTGCCTCTGCATCCTGGAAATCTCCGCTCTTCTCTCTTCATCCAACCCCTCCACCTGCCCCCTTGACCCGATCCCCCCCACCTCCTGACCTCTATTGCTCCCACTGTTGCTCCCCCCCTTCTGCATGTCGTCAATCTCTCCCTTTCCACAGGCTCCTTCCCCTCTGCCTTCAAACATGCCACTGTCTCCCCCATCCTCAAAAAGCCTACCCTGGACCCTTCC
>QEPC01010816.1:983291-1035359 GCA_003113815.1 Sphenodon punctatus | reverse complement strand
CTATCTATCTATCTATCTATCTATCTATCTATCTATCTATCTATCGGATGGGGGTTGGGGGGTAATCACAAAAAGCATAAGGAGGGGTACAAAACTGAAATGAAACCTAAATCAATCTAATAATAATCCTACTCTAAATGAATCAAAAAACAGGGGAAGGGAAGGGATTCAGGGATGGAATATATAGGGAAAGGATTCAACAATGGAGTGGGGAGGGAGGAAGGAAGATTGAACACAGAGAGGGATAAAAACAAAAAATAACAACTAAATCTATCTAAGCTAAGCTAAATAAATGAGAATATGAAGGTAGATGGGTTGGATGGGTGAAATAGGAGGAGGATGGTAATCAATTTGGGAGCTGGAAAATGCTGGGAGAGAGGGAGCCTTCTGAAATGCCTGCTGTTCAGGAACAGTGGGTATTTTCAGACGTTACGTGGTCAATGTCCACCACAGTCAATTCCCTGTGGTGGCTTGGACCATGTAACATCTGTTGGGGGGAACGCATGTTCCCCCCAGATGTTACCACAGTGTGGGATCAGATTCACCATGCAAGCGGCCGAAGCGGCGGGGCCGGAGGACTTCACGTGTTGAATCTGATTCCAGGTTGTGGTAACCCCCGCCGTCACGTCTGGATGGTGGACACGGGCCAGAATCCCCGCAGCGATTCTGGCCCGTGGTCATAGTGGGCAGGCGCTGAGGCAGCATTGGCTGTGGCAACCACCCGTCTCCCCAGAGGGCGGGCGGCGGCGAGCATGGAGGAGGCGGGGCCGTGCAGCTGCACATTGTGCCGTGCAGCCCCGCGCCCTCCCCGATTCCCTGGCGGGATCCCCCGGAATGTCTATTAGGGCTTTACGGGTCATTCCATCGGGGGATCATTTCCTTGATTTCGTGACAGGTCCAATCGGCCCCGTCATGTCTGAAAACACCCAGTGACTAGCTCAGAAGGTGTTGGGAAGGGGCGAGGCTGACAGTTTTGTTTCTTTCTGTGCCTGCCTCACCGCAAGCCCCATTGGCTCCATGCAGCCTAGCCTGTGGCCAATCGCAGACTGCCAAGCCAGTGGTCTGAGGTGAAAAGGGATGGTGATTCGGCAGGCTGGCTGCTACTCCAAGCCACTCTCCACCCTCCACCCCTGGTGCCTGGAAGTCTGCTCCTAGCTGAGTCAGATGACTTCCCCCTCCCTGCTACATTTGGTCTTCCAGAGACCTGTCAGTAGACCATGTTTTAGTCACCCGAACTCAACCGAATGTGATCCGAACTGACCGAAGTGTTTGGTCATTTTGGCGTTCGGTGTTCGGTTCAGTTCGGTTTGGTGTGCTTGGGTTCGGGTTCGGGTTTGGGTTCGGTCGGCCGAACAGGCTGAGTTCGGGCCGAACACCGAACTTCCGATCCGCGTTCGCCCATCCCTAGCAATATACAAGGTACAGCATTGTGTGGCTGATCTGTTTCTGAATCTTCCACTGTATCCACTTCCTTTGAATTGCAACTGAAGTTGGAGTTAATAAATAATAAAATGTTAATAAATGTTTCCTTCTTCAAAATTAATATTACAAATTTGCTGATAGAGTTCCCAACCCTCTAGATGTTCACCACTGGCACAGTACATCACATTTCTTTCAGTGGAACTTGTTCTGGACTAAGGGGTAGCGTTGGTGCCAAAAAGCTAGAGAATTGTTCCCAGAGTCTTTTAGAAACTGGGAGGCTGGTAAAAAGACCAGACAGAAGAAAGCAAAGTTTCAAAATATTCCTCCTCATGTTGATGGTACCCACCTTGGCAGGCTGCTTAGCATTCCAGTATTCTCAGACTCCCATTTAACATGGAAGATGATGACCTTTGATAAGCACTATAGCTGGGGTTTTCATGTTTCATGGTTTGACCCTGAGATGCCCACAGGCCAATACAGGAATCTCAGAACCACAAGAAGTAGCAACCCAAACTAGAGCAAAGGAGCATGTCAGGAACTATGGCTCCTGTTGGTCTTGAACCGGCACCTGGACCACTCCCAGGCAGGAAGTTTACCCATGCTCCTATATTCTGCTGCTGTGTGGAGTGTTCCTACCTTTTCCCTAACTAAGTGCCTCATCACCCCCAGCTGCCTAACACTTGCATCAGAAGACAGAGTTCTCACTAGCCTTTTCTGGCAATTGCAGAACAACTGGTGAAATTTTTCTAGCTTTAATTAAAAAGTGAAAATGGGAATATTAGCAGAAAAGTCTCTGGTTTTTAATCTGAGGAACATTCCCATTAATAGCAGTGCCTAATTAAAACATCCGTTAAAAGTCCATAACATTAACTTAATTGTAAGAAGCTAAAGGAGTTCAATTACACCCCCCACCCCCCGTAAAATTAACATTACCAACTTTTAACGGATGCCTTAAATAGTCCTTGGTATTCATGGAAAGATTACAGAAATTAAATCCAACTCTTAATTGTGAGACAGTTTTAGAGTCGGTGGACAGCTTGGCCTTGCTAGAAACGCATCAAAAAATTATCCAAAATAAACTCATTGTCGTTTGCTTGTGCGAGCCTTTGATTAGAAAATTAAATTCCTAGTTTCTCCCATTAAAGGATAACCTTTGGCCACTGTTTAATGGTGTTGTATTTTATACGACAATCTCTCACAGAACAAAGTACAGCAGCAACTGGCAAAGTTTTTGAAAATACTGGGCGGGGGGCTTCCAAAGAGCCAAAGTCATTATTTTTGCATGGAGTGTTTCATACCAAACACAAGCACTGGGGGGTCTTGACTGAACTCCTGTGCCCCCCTGCCGTTTATGCCTATGATATTTGGGCAAATTACACAGTGTTGGCTGAAATAGTATGTTGGAAAGGAAAGTTATTGGGAGGTTTGGACTTCACTTGTCAACAAAAATGAGCACACTTAGTAATCCTAATGAATTTAAGAGGCAATTCAGCTGGCTTTACTTCTGTAATCTACCCTTTTCTGTGGTTTCCTTGCTGTAAATGGGACACACTTTTCTCTATGTGTCTTGAAGTCTAGAGGAAATCCGGGTCCCAAATTAATGTAAAACTACACCACAAATAAGAGTTCTATGGCAGAAGAAGTCTGCGGGAGTTGCAATTAATGAGACTTGGCAGTGGCTTTTGCCAGCATGCTTATACTGCAGCTGAAGCACACACGCACAGACACTGCCTTACACGTTGCAACAAAACTATAAAGAACATATTCCTTTAATCAAACTAGCTTTCTCCCCTCCCTGCCCCCCATTACTTAATCTAGGGCCCTTCTTGGATTATAGGGTTTCCCACTGCTGAAACAGTCTGATGTAGGCTTATTTAAAACAAAATGAACACCTTGGCAAAAAAACCAAAAAACAACCAATTGATTTGACTGAACACTTATTCTGCCTCCTGTCCCATATGTTCCCAAATGCTTCTTATATACCATTCCAAACGAGACCCTTTTCTGGTGTAACCAAACCCTCCACCTCTTTCTTCTTTGGATTCTCTCCATGCTTGTTATCTCTCAAACTAGTGAAGCTTGTTTTCCTAATAGGGCTGCACCAAATATTTTTAAAAATATTCGCAAGTATCCTCCGAGTGTCCGAGGACCGGTCCTGAGTGTTCACCTCAGACAGGCCCAAACACTCAGGACCGGTCCTCGGACACTCGGAGGATACTTGCGAATATTTTTAAAAATATTTGGTGCAGCCCTATTAGGAAAGCTCAGAAATCTCAGGAAGCTCACAAATCTCCTGCAAAGTCATGCTGTCATTAGCATCCCAAAATCCCATCACCACCAGAAGGGGCGCTGGTCCATCCAGTCTCAACAGCAGGAAGTCCAGCATAGCTGCCGTCTCCTCGCATTCTAGCCCAGTCAGTGGCCACATGGTGACCCAGCAGCTATATGTAGCAGCTTACAAGCCCATACCATAACCAGCCACCCTGCAGGATGGGTCACCCAACAGTGCCTGCACATCTTCCCTCAGCCACAGCCAAGTTGTCAGACACCACCTCAACTCGTCTGTGCCCCACATGCCGGTCCCATGAATAAGGCCATGGTGGTCCACTCCATGGTTAAGTACATTGTCTGAGGCTGGGACAGGAGATTGGGGGAATGAGCAACTCAGAGCACTCTCAAATCAAATAATCCCTTTGCACGCCCCCCTTCCAGAAACATTGGGGGGCAGGGGAATTTTCTGGACTCCCATAGGAGGAGGAAGGCATGGAGATTGGGAGGCTGAAAAGGTGCCCATGATGGCTGCGCTCTAAGGCACCACTTTTCAAGAGGCGGCTGGGTTGCTCTATTAATGCCAGGCTCTGGCACAAAGGAGGTGTCAACTCACCTGCTGACTGCAGTTGCACAGTCACGGAGCCCTCCTAAGCCCAGTGCAGTTTTGGCTTAGCAGCGGAGGGCTCAAAGGTCCATTTGAAGTGCTCCAGTCCTCCCTAATTAGAAGTCTGGAGTCTGCTGTTGTGCAGAAATGGGGAACTACCTCCCCAAGTTGGAGAGTTCATCCAGAGGCAGCCTGGGAGGGCAGTGGTGCTGGGAGAAGAAGGAACAGTGTGGGGATGTACTGTAGAGGTGGTAAGGTGGCTTCAGGCTTGAGGCTAATA
Source organism: Sphenodon punctatus (assembly GCA_003113815.1). Classification (NCBI taxonomy): domain Eukaryota; kingdom Metazoa; phylum Chordata; class Lepidosauria; order Sphenodontia; family Sphenodontidae; genus Sphenodon; species Sphenodon punctatus. Next base: position 1,030,782 of record QEPC01010816.1, on the reverse strand, counting down.
AGCCTGGGGGGCGGGAGGGATAGCAAGGTCACTCCTCATCCAATCCTGCCCACCCCTTCCTTGGGGAAAGGTACTCCAGTTTGTACCAGGGGGCTGTTTGGCTAGGGTGTTTTTATAGGCCACTGTTTGGCCCTAGCATTCGGGTCCCATAGGACATTTGTGTGTGGCACAGGCAATGTGCCAGGATGCCAAAGGGAGGGAAGAAGGGCAACAAGAAGGGCAAAGCCCCAGCTAATAAGGGCAGCACTGTATGAGAAAAGGATCAGGCCCCCTTTTCCCATAACAGTAATATATGGTAGAAATCATACTGTGTCCCCTACAGGAACACATGGAGGGCTGTGAGGTTGTGGTAAGGAAGATGGTACCTAGTGAGGCCCTGCCTGGTCCATCATACCAATGGAGGGGGGAGCCCAAGCCTCCTCTACTGCAAGTCCCAGTCAGGTCTGTTGTGGAACAGCCTCCAGTGGGGGAGGAGCAGTGAGAGAGGGGACTCTCACAGGTGGGGTGTTCAGCGTCATGTCCCAGCTGGTCCTTTCAGGGATGGAGCCCCACCTACTCATTGCCCAAGAGAAGAATAGGAGGCTAGTTGGGACCCTAGATTTGATGAGTTTTTTTTTTTTTAAGAGAATTGAGGCCCTGGAGGATATGGTGCATGACTTTGCAGCTCAGCGAACCCATTGGGGAGTGTGCATCAAGATCTACAGACGCAGCCCAGTGAGAGCAGGAGTTTGGTCTGGGGTCTGTGGGAGAGGTATTTGTTGGAGTGGAGAAATGATGCGTGCAGAGGCGCAACACTTATGTTGGAAGGGGGAACAAATTCCTTGGCCTTGCCAAGAGTGTGGGTCACCTGCACAGGGGAAACCCTGGTCATCGGCAGGGGTGGGGATTATCTACCCAATTGCATCCTGCCCCGGTTTCTCCACAGGTTAAGGGCCAATTGACCCAGGCAAGTGGGGTGGGTGCAGTGCATGCATGCCAATACCCACAGGGGGAAGGGGATCACACAAGTTTGGTGCCCTCAAGCCACAGGAGCTGTTGGTAGTTTGTGCTCGTGCAAGCACCGGAGGGATTCTCACCCTTTGGCTGGTGCCTACACTGAAGTATCTGCCCCTATGGGAACTCATATCAGATTCCAGATCATAATTTGGCTGTTGATGGGAAGGAGAAAGGGAAGTTTAAAGGACGCAAGGAAAATAGGAATTGGGCTAATTAGACTGCCTCCTATTCTGTCCTGATGGATGTAATTGTACCCTGAGAGAGCTTCAGAACTGGTTAAATACCAAGACATCATCAAGAGGACCTATGACTTGGGTAATCCCAGGGCATGGCTCTGCTACAATGAAGCCTTCAGGAAGAGGGCTGTGATATGCCCTGGCCTGTACTGGGACATTCATGCTCAAGATCTATGACTTGAGTGTATGTATGCATCCAGTGCACTGAGATCAGACACTGGCCATGCCCCAACAAAGGGGTGTGTGTGGCTCTCGTTAATGACCCCTATAGGACTGAAACAAAAACATTTGACCTGGGACAAGGACATGCTATAAATTCAGCAATAAGGGAAAGTGTTTTCTTGCCCATTGTCATTTCAGGCATGCATGAACCCATTGTATGTGGGGCGGGGGGAGGAGGGTCACTCTGCCATCATCTTTAGCAAGGGTAAGAGTAGGATGGTAGGGATGGGCGAAGAGGTCACGGTTCGGGTTCAGCCATTCAGTTCGTTCCGGTTCAGTTCGCCCGTTCGCTTCAACCATTTGATCCGTTTGCCGCGTTCGGTTTCGGCCGTTTGGTTCGGTCGTGTTCGGCTCAGGCATTTGGAAAAGGACTCTCTGTACAAGAAATGATGGCCCCAGACCCATGATAGTGGGTTCTGGGGCTAGAGTGGCAGCTAAAAGATGTTGGTCACAGTCCTCCCTGCCTGTAACTTGGCCCCAGAACCCTGGCGGTGGGTCCTGAGGCTGGAGTGGCTGTTTATTGATGCTTTGGAAATTTGGCTCTCTGTGCGAGGAATGATGGCCCCAGACCCATGATGCTGGGTCCTGGGTCTAGAGTAGCAGCTTTTGGATGTTGGCCACAGCCTTCCCTGCCTGTAACTTGTCCCTAGAACCCTGGTGGCAGGTTCTGGAGCTGGAGTGGCTGTTTCTTGATGCGAGTGAAAGACATCGCCTCTGTACAAGGAATGATGGCTGCAGACCCATGATGGTGGGTCCTGGGGCTAGAGTGGCAGCTTAAAGATATTGGCCACAACCCTCCCTGCCTGTAACTTGTCCCCAGAACCCTGGTGGCGGGTTCTGGAGCTGGAGTGGCTATTTCTTGATGCGGGTGAAAGACATAGCCTCTGTACAAGGAATGATGGCACCAGACCCATGACGGTGGGTCCTGGGGCTAGAAGAGTGGCAGCTTGTAGATTTTGGCCACAGCCCTCCCAGCCTGTAACTTGACCCCAGAACCCTGGTGGCGGGTCCTGGGGCTGGAGTGGCTGGCTGCTTCTTGATGTGGTGGAATGACAGCTCCCCATGTGTGGAATGATGGCCCCAGACCCATGATGGTGGGTCCTGGGGCTAGAGTGGCAGTTTCTAGATACATATTGGCCACAGTCCTCCGTGCCTGTAACTTGGCCCCAGAACCCTGGCGGAGGGTCGTGGAGCTGGAGTGACTGTTTCTTGATACGGTGGAATGACATCGCCTCTGTGCAAGTAATTATGGCCCCAGACCCATGATGGTGAGTCCTGGGGATAAGGTGGCAGCTTCTGGGTATTGGCCACAGTCCTCCCTGCCTGTAACTTGGGTCCAGAACCCTGGTGGTGGAGCGTCGTGGGGCTGGAGTGGCTGTTTCTTGATACGGTGGAATGACATCGCCTCTGTGCGAGGAATCACAGGGCCCAGAATCCGTGGCACAGACAACATGGCCGGCATGGGCACTAGCACCAGCAGACATTGGTTGCCAGGATACAGAACCCTTGGCACAGATGGCATATAGACCTGGCCTGGGGGCCATTGGCACCAGCAGACAGTGGGTTGATGGTACAGAACCCTTTGCACAGACAAAATAAAGCCCTGGGGGCTCTTGGCACTAGGAGTAGATGACACTGGTTGCCGGGGCAGACAGTCAGGTGGCGTGGCATGAGTGGCAGTCAGGCAGACTAAGGCAGGGTTCAAGCTTTGCAATGTGGGTGGGTGGGCAGGCAGGCAGGCAGCATGTCATGAGAGGCAGTAGGGCAGGCGGGCTTGGTCAGGCTTTGAGCTAGGCAACCTGGATGGGCAGACAGGCACCTTGGCATGGGAGGCAGGAAGGTGGACTGAGGCATGCTTTGAGCTTGGCAGAAAACTGAACGGGCAGACAGGCAGCGTGGCATGTGAGGCAGTAGGGCAGGCAAGCTGGAACAGTGGCAGCAGGGCACTCTGATAGGCTAGCAAAGACTGTGCAGTGCAAGAGAGCGAGAGCCAGTCAGCGTCACATAGGCGGGCTGAGATCTTGTAGCTGTAGGCCGGCTGGCAGGCTTACAGTTTGTTTCCCAATGCCACCCTGCGTCCTGAGGTCAGTCAGATAAGGCGGCCAAGGCTATCTAGTATGAGAGCGAGAGAGAGAGAGGCAGAGAGCAAGAGAGAGAGAGAGAGAGAGGCAGGGAGGGTGCCAGGCATTGGGAGGGAGGGACAGCACCTCAACAGCATTGGAGCAGTATCCCTAGCCCAGACTGAGGAGGAGGAGCCCCGTCCCGACTGTCCCTGGCATGGGATGGCATGTGCCACCTCACAATCACTCCTTGTCCACGGGCAGCTCAGGGAATCCCAGCAGCGGAAGGGTCACCTTTAGGAACAACAACTGCTCCACCAACTTGGCCCCCAGTCTCAGGCGGTGCTGTGAGCAAATCTCCCCTGCCACAGAGAACACCTGCTCGGTGGGGGACACTGGTTGGTGGGCAGGGCAATAATCCCCTCACCACTTTGGACGGGGCCAGCCCCACATCAATCTTGTCAGCCCAGTAGGCCAAGGGATCACTGCTGGGATCCATGCACAGCTCCTCGTCCTGGTAGGTCTCGAATGCTGCTGAGGTGCCATCGTACTCCTTCACGTAGCTATCACTGGGCACCACCGTCCCCACTGCCCTCAGCCATGCTGTTTGCCTTTTTGTGTTGGGTCCCATGCCCCCAGAGTAGGCTGCACAGAGGAGGAGCTGCTGGCAGTAGGGCTGCTGCTGCTGCTGCTGCTGCTGCTTCTACTGCTAGGCCTGGAGGCAGGGATAGACCCCGCTGACTGAAAGGGGTAGCTTCTCCCACTCCCACCATCCCCAGGGGTGTCCTGCTGATGCCTCCATGCACTGTCAGGAGCCCTCTCTGCCTTCCGGACCCTCCCCACAAGATCATCCTTCCAGAGGCCATAGAGGGATGACTTGTGTGCCATGCTGCCCTTGACCCTGGGGTCCAGCATTGTTCCCAAAACATATTCCCCCCACAGCATGAGCTCATCAAACCTCGCCTTCAGGCCTGTCTTGAGCTTCTGCTACTCCTCTGCCTGCCTGCCTGCCTGCCTGGCACTTCCCACTGTTGCTGCTCCTCCTCCCAGTAGACCTGAAGGAGCAGCATTCTTTTCCATTTTGCCATTTACAGTTGACATTTCGACATTGTTGCCACTGGTCCAATGACATTTGCCATCAATTTACAGCACTATCTGACATTTTGCAACAGTTCCAGGTATTCTGCGGCACTTAAGATAATAATGACAATTTCCAACCATTTTGTTATTTCCGACAGTTTTACTGACTTTTCTGAAAGTTTTTCTGACATTTCTGACAGTTTTTTCAGCACTTTAGCAACACATTCCAACACTTTGTGGCATTTTCTGACACTTTATGGGACTTGCGACAGTTTTCCGACAATTTCTCCTCTGCTGAGAAATAGCGACAGGCAATAGCAGAAAGCAGTAGCAAGCATCAGAATAAGTATAGGGATGCCATGTCTATGTCATGTTGAGAAAACAGCAATGGATTGGAGGTTTCTGACACAGTTGTCCGACACTGCCGCATGTTGTTTCAGGCCTACCTGCCAGTGCACTGCTCTAACACACAAGTCCTGTCCCTCAGGGTGTTCTCTGCAAACTGATTCCCTGCCAGACTTTGGGGTGCGAATGCCAATGCCAGTGCCAATGCTTGCTGCCTCTGCTCCTCCACCACCTGCCACCACTGCTTGTTCCTGTCAGTGAATATCTCCCTCTCTCACAAGTTCTGCTCCCAAGGACAATTGCTGCGAGTTAATGCCCCAACCCAGCTTGGGGTGCCAAGGACAGTACCAAATTCCCAGAACAGCTTGCCACCAGTGCCTGCCCTCCTCCCTGCAGCTGCTGTTGCTCCTCTCTCTCTCTCTCTCTCTCTCTCTCTCTCTCTCTCTCACTTACATCCTGTCTCCCTGAGGCAGTCTCAGCTAGTTCAAGCTCAACAGATTTGGGACAGCATGTATCCTTTGCCAGTTCCTGTGGTTTCTCAGTGCTAGTCTGTCCACTGCCTGCCTGTGACTCCAATGCTCCATCTTTTGTCTGTCTGCTGCATGTCAGTCTCTCTCTGATATTCTTCTTCCAAGAAGTTGAAGACTTGCTGGGGCATGCACCAATGTCTTTTTCCTCCTTTCTCTGCGAGTCACAATGCCTGCTGCTTCAGTACCTCACAGTAATTGCTGTCTACCAGTGTCTGTTCTTGCTCTGTTCTCTGCCTGCATGCTATGTGCCAGTTTCTCAGTGATATTTCTGCCACTCTGTGGCACTCTTGGCAACTTTGGGGAAGGGGGAAAGTGCTTTAGAGGCAAAATACATGTGCCTCCTAAGACTTAGGAAGCTCTGAAGTAATTCCCCTTGGAATCCAATGCAAAAACAAAAAGAATGAAAAAGTTTTCAAAAAAAAAAAAAAAAAAAAATGACAACGATGTGACATTAGTGGGTGATGTTAGTAGGTAAGTCGGCGGACCCCATCAATTGATGGGGTCTGCGCTCTGCTGATGTCCCAGGTGCGAAACCTGGGGGTGCTCCTCGATACACAGTTCTGCCTGGATCTCCAGGTGGAGGCTGTGGCAAGGAGTGCCTTCCGCCAGTTACATCTGTTGTGGCGGCTTCGGTCGCTGGTTTCGGTTCCGGACTTGGCCATGATCATCCATGCTTTTATTACCTCTCGGTTAGACTACTGCAACACGCTCTACATGAGGCTACCTATGGTGATGGCTTGGAAGCTGCAGCTGGTGCAGAATGTGGCGGCCCGGCCCCTGGTGGGGTTGGACTGCCGGGAGCACATTATACCAGTGCTCCGATCTCTGCACTGGCTGCCAATATTCTTCCGGACCCGATTCAAAGTGTTGGTTTTAACCTATAAAGTCTTACACGGCCTGGGCCCTGCTTATTTGCAAGATCGCCTCACTCCCCAGGTTCTAGATCGGCCCCTGCGGTCATCCGGGGGCACCTTGCTGGAGGTCCCCCGGGTTCTCCGGGGGAGGCACACAAAATAGGGCATTCTTGGTGACCGCGCCACACCTTTGGAATTCCCTCCCGGTGGGGGCCTGTCTGGCTCTGGATCTGTCTGGTCTGGCTCTGGCTCTGGACCTCCCGGCCTTCTGTAGGAACTGCAAAACCTGGCTGTTCTGTCAAGCATTTGGCGAGGGGGAGGGAGAGGGTTGGTTGGGTTGGGGAGGGTCGTTTGTGTTTTTTATGCTTATGCTTTTTAATGTTTAAAACTGTTTTATACTGTATTTATTTTGTGTTGTTAGCTGCTCTGGACTGCCTATGGCGGGATAGAGTGGGATATAAACTGTAAATAAATAAATAAATAAATAAAATTTAAAAATGAAAATGAAAAACCAAAAATGAAATGAACCTCTTGTGCACACCCCTACTCTACACATACACAGACACACAGACATACACTCACATATACTGGAGGTGCATTTACCCATAAGCTGCACCTGAGTATGAAGCCCAGTTCTGGCACAGGGTGGTACCCCACTGGCTGGGGTGAGAATCACACTGTCACCTGTGCATGGACTGTCCCAGGCATTAGCTAGGCCTGCAGCCAGCCAGGTGTTGGTGGATTATTGTCTTCATATGGCACATCAAAATTAGTGTTGAAACCCGGTCCTTGGTTTTCTTCATAAAACACAGAGGACTGATTCATTCAGCCTCAATTTCCCGAGTTCCAAAGTTTCAAGAAAGGGCCCTGGAACTTTGGAACTTGGCTAATCCTCAACCAAGGGCAGGAAAGGGAGCCAGAGGGCAGGAAAGCGGGGGGGGGGACAGTAGACCCCTGCTCTCCCTTCCCTGGCCTCTGCTGGCCGGCCAGGAAATAGGTTATGGGGGTCAGGAAGGATGGGTGAAGACCTAGTGGGTGACCTGATGGGGAATCAGGGGTGAGGTGCTTAGGGGTGTGTGGACCTAGTAGGGAGGTGTCAGGTGTAGATTACTTACCTTTTGGATGGAGTCCTGTGTGATGCTCTTACAAGCTCTTCCTGGCTTGTAAATTTGAAAGTAAAAACAAAAAAAAATCACAACTGAGCATACTCAGAAAGGGCCTGAATAGCCCTTTTTGAGCATGCATGGTTCTTTTCAAATTTGGCACTGGTGTTCTGTGAGTCAGCCATTTCAAGTTTCACAGGACAAAACTTTTTGCAAGTGTGCAATTCAATGCATTGGGATCCCTTTTAGCTTGAGAATCATCACGGTGCCAGATTTGATTCTTCAGGCAGAGCTGTGTAATAATTATTATTTTAATATAGTGCCAGCAATGTGCCTGGCACTGAACAGCTATGTCCCTCCCGAGGGGCTTACAGTTTAGAATAGACAAGGGGAATAAAGGGTTGGATACATTCATGAAGTTGAAGGTGCCCATGATTAGCTTAGTTACAAGGGAGGCGGGGGATCTTGAAAGATGAGAGATAGAACAGGAGAAGCATAAATGAGATCTATGGGGTGAGGAATTGGAGGAAGGCTTGATGAAAGAATTAGCCTTTTAGGTGAGATTTGAAGGCTGGGAGGGAACAGAGTATGAGTGTTCCAAGCAGAGAGAGCAGCCTCAGAGAAGGGGCAAAGTTGGCTTAGGAAGCTGGGGGCTCTGGGATGGGTGACAATGGGGGTGGCAGAGAAGGAGTGAAATTCCTGGAACATGCAATCTCATTTGACTAACACACTTCACTGAATCTCAGTTGAAAGTGACTGCTGTCCTGTATAATATACTTCCTAGTACCACTCATCACTAATCAGAGAGGTTAGCATTTGAAGCTTCCAAATAATGTTAGAGACTCATGCCAATAAATTAGGGATGACTATATTAGTATAATCCAAGATGCAATCTGAAAGTCACAGACATGGATAATTAGGGCAAAATCTACATCCAAGAAAAATGCTCATTGTCGGCGCACCCCCAAATAAAGACGAGGACACGCTTAGTGGGATTAAAACGGCCGCACTCTTTATTTAATATTAACAAACGGAAGGGGGGGATGGGGGCACACCTCCCGCCTCCCCCCCTTCCGGAACTGGGGTCCTTATCTCTAATAAACCTTGCTAACTGCTAATTAACCACCCCCTTCTAGGAGGTCCCCTCGCCTCTCAGTCCCCGCACTCTGTGCGTACCTCTTTCCCATTAATTGAGAGGGTAACCTCCTGTTCCTTCTTTCCTATAAATTTACGCCCTGCCTCGTCCCCCGGGTTTCCCCAGGCCGGGCGGGTTGTTCGTGCCTGCCCCATGTCTGGGGTTAGTTTCAGCAAAGGTTGAGAACACCGTTACCCGCTGCTTGGCAGATGCTCCTCCCAGCAGGTGCGGCCGTCCGTCTCTCCCTTCGGGTTGGCCATACAGTGGGCCGCACTGTGGCGACTATGCCATGGACCTTCCCATCTCTTAAGGAGATGCTGCTACCCATGCTCTTCTAACTTAGAAATTCAAACCTTGTAACTTCCAAACTTTTGGGCTTCCCTCTGCCCCTCGCCCACCAAAGAGTGCGACATTTTTTACCTACCACCCTTCAATTGTTCCACTCCCTTTTACCGAATCAGCAATTCACTCCGGGAAAGGCGAAAAACCCCTTTGCCTTTCCAGCCAATTTGGGCTCAGGGAAAATTCCTTTCCGGCTCTAACTGGCAACCAGCTGAAAGCTCGGAGTGGTGCCTTTAACGAGGGAGGGTGGGTGGGTGAACGTCTTATCCCCCCCGCTCTAGCCGCTCGAATGCGGCGCCAGAGCGGGGGATCTAAAATGGCGCCCGGGATCTCGCTGGTCTCGCGAGACTCCCGGGCGTGCTTGATTCTGCCCCCGTTGCATCACAACGGGGGCCCCGCCTCCCTGCCGGCCTGTGCGGCCGAAATCCCCACCCCGCGTCCCCGTCTTTTCCCCGCTCAGGGGAGTGGGGGGGCGGCAGCGCCAAACCCCCGCCGCGGCTAACGCGGAGGGGGGAGAATTGTCAAGCCATGTATAGTGGAAACGGCACTTTTAGCCACTAAAGCCTCCTGTGACTCGAGGTTCCAAAACTGTGGACAGCACAGGCATTCCTTGTTCTTTTATGCTTCCCGCCACTTGGAAAAGGAGAGATCTCCTGAACTCACCTCTCAACACCAAATATCCATATCCCTCTAAGTGTTCCACCAAACATCTTCTTGACAGTCCATGAATCACAAGTTGAAAAACATCTACTGGCCTGCTTCCTCTCCCTTCCCTGTGCACACACTCATATCCAGATTTTCTGAAAGAATAACCTCCATGCTTTCTTCCACCTTCAGTTTCTTCTTCAGAAAGCCATTGCTTTTTCTCTGTTCATCCCATGTATTTAACTATGTATTTGACTACAATACTTTTTAAATATCCTACTATTTGTATGTTTGGCCACTTTAGTGTGTACAGACCTGAAAGTGAATGTATCCTAGTGGATAAGGTGCTGGACTTAGACCTAGAAAACCAGAGTTCAGTAAGTGGGCTTTGACAAATCACTATCTCTAAAATGGGAATAATAATGACCTACCTCACAGGGTTGTTGCAAGAACTAATTAGAGAAGCATTTTAAATGTTAAAAGTGGTATGGAATCAATTAATAACTGACCATGTTTATAAAGTACTTAAGCAATAAATATATCTGTACTGAGACAATAAAATCAAGAGACCTTTAAAAATAGTAATTACATCTTACAACTTGAATATTATTTAAAACACGAGAAACAAAGCAAGACTGATTTTGAGAGAAGGAGAAGAGCACCATTAAAAGTATTTGGTTTAGTAATACAATAAGCAACTAAAAGACTGGACCCTTGGCTGGTGTAAGTCAGCATAGCTTCATTGAAGCCAATGGAACTAAATCAATGTACATTAGCTGAGCTCTAGTTTCATTGCTACCTTCCACCTGTTATTTTGTATTGTTCACAAAGCAAAACCAGTCATGAGAAACTGTGTAAATGTGTCAAATTCAATAGAAAAATGAAAGACTAAGAGGTTTGAATTAAAATAAAAGTAATTACATTTTTGGGGTGTGTGGTCTTTGAAAGGCACCTATTTTCCTCTGCTACTCAGTTATAACTACCATAGACTGTAACCTCTTCTTCTGCAAGCATACGACAACCTTAAAGTGGTGGTGGTGTTTAAATTACTTAGGAGAGGGGGAGGGAGCTTCAAGGTCATAGGAGATGCTGTAGCCTTTGTATCCTACTGAGCTGAGTAATTAGAGAGCACAGCAATGGCGACAGACACTTTCTGCTGACCCCATAGTTTAGAGTCACCCAGACAAATGTCCTGGAACCAAACATACTTTTTCATAACAAGAATTTAAAATGGAACTACTGTAGCCATGATGTAGTATACTGTAATTGTTCTTCCAGAAGAGCTGCCAGTTCAGATGTACCAATGAAGTACCTTGTGTTTTTTTCAGCTCTACTTTGTAATAAAAGGGTCCACTTTACAATTAAATTACTCTCTAAAATACATGTCAAGATGCTTTCTTCATCCCTGCTGCATCCAACTACAAGTATCAAGCCCTGATGAAAGAAATTAGTAAAAATTAATACTTAAGAACCTAGTTAAGATGTGTATCAAGGATCAACCATTTAACATATGCATACTTTTCAAGAAAGAACTAATATACAGAAAGCTTTTCTTTCTCTCTACAAATATTGCTGGATTTTTTTCTTGCTAAAGTGTGTGCAAGTGAGACAAAGAAAAAGACAAAGAGAAGGAGACTGGAGCCTTTCTACCTTTTTGTCTTTTTCTTAGTTCTGGTTATGTAACGGCGAGGTTGAAGAAGTAATGATAATTATTACTTCATACCCTAAGTAACAATGAATTGTAATTGTGTAAGCCATGTGGAAGACAATGTGAACAACAATGCTGTTATGTCACTAAGGGAGGAGCAAGACATTGTCATTGGAAAATGCATAGAAAATGATAGATGGCCTCATTTCCATCATCAGGAGACTGCATTAACTTTGCGCTATTTCATGTTGTCATGAGAATGGATAGCAGCTGCCTTTCTCTGTAGCAATCTTGATCACCTGAAGAACATCATGCCTTTTCTCTCTGATGATACTGATTAAACGTGCATCCCTTTCTGCTCCTAGGAAGAAGTATAAATTGTTGGACTTTAATACCAGCTTTGTTTCTTAAAGATGTTCCAATAAATGATGACCACTGCGACTACACCAAGAGAAGACTGCACACAGAGAGCATAGGACTAAAATGGGCATAGGTTATAACAACATAACATCTACTACTCCTGTCTACAGTGTACACATATCTAAAAAGTAGGGATGAAACGAGATTTCACCAAACGGGAAACCTTGTCAAAATCCTGTTTCGAAATACCATCTCAGTCGAATCGTGAACTTCTTGGAACTAGGTGATGTCTCAACCAACATTTTGCTTCTTGATTTACCGACTTTCTGCTTACCAAGATCCCATTTACTGCTTTGTTGTTTACTGCTTTGGTATCCCAATTTAAATCTCAAGAAGTAATACCAACACTATACAACATTTCTTGCACTGCATTTCCCCTTGTACTTCCTTGTCACTCATTGGTTGGTACACAGATTCCTTTACTAATCTGCAATCCAGTTGCAGATTGGTCAAAGCAAAAGGGACAACATAGAACAATAATTCTGGTTGTAGGCACTGGAGTGGAGGTTAAGGGGCACATGGGGTGGGGGTGGGGTGGGTTAAGGGATGTGCTATTTGCACAAAATGGTTGTCTCAGAAATGCAGAAAAAACAAACTCAGAAGTGAATCGATACCCTCAGCAATGCAGTAAGCAGTAAATGAATGGTATGCAGTAAGAGTAAGCAGAGAGTTGGAAAATTGGGACAGTAATTCTCAATGCTGATGACTCAGCTGTACCTCTCATTTTCAGTGAACTCAAGCCCCGCAGTCTCATTGCTTACTCGATGTCTGACAGCGGTGGGGGACTGGATGAAGGCAAGCCACCTGAAGTTGAAACCCGACAAGATGGAGGTGATGCTGGTGGGGAGGGCCGAGGGAGTGGAGGCCCTCATCGTTGATGGGGTACACCTCATCTTGGTTCTTCAAGTTCGCAGTCTGGGGGTGCTCCTTGATTTGCAGCTCCACCTGGATGCCCAGGTGGCAACTGTGGCGAGGAGTGCATTTGTCAAATTACATCTAGTGTGACGGTTGCGACCTTATGTCTCAGACTGAGACCTTGGCACTATCATACATTCCTTCATCACTTCGAGGCTTGATTACTGTAACGCACTCTATGTGGGGCTACCCAAGGTGACGGTCCGGAGACTGCAGCTGGTGCAGAATGCGGCAGCCTGTCTCCTGATGGGTACGGGCCACCGAGAGTAAAGAACACCGGTGCTCTGTTCTCTGCACTACCTGCCTGTTTCCTACCAGGCCCGATTCAAAGGGTTGGTGCTCACCTATAAAGCCCTATACAGCCTTGGCCCCCTCTACCAACAGGACCACCTCACTTCCCCGGTTCTGGATCCCTGTTCTGGATCCCTGTTCCTGATATAGCAAAATTTCTTATGATCAGCAATTTGGCTGCTCATTTCAGCCCTACTACTACTACTACTACTACTACTATTATTATTATTATTATTATTATTATTATTATTATAAGCTTTTATATAGCACCAGCGATGTACCTGGCGCTTTACAGAGAATAAGATAGACACAGTTTTCTAAAGTATTCCTGTAGACCTGAAGAGAGTAGCAGAATAAATATTCATGCTTGTTGTTTCTTTGTGTTTGTTTTTTTCCCTTCAATTTTGAATAGGCTGTAGTTGACGTGAGCGACATTCACCACAACATAAGGGTAACCAAGTTTTCTCCATTTCGATTATTTTGTTTGTCTTTGTTTTGTCTTTTGGAATTTCATACTTTCATCATTTCTGGTTTTTCATCCATCTCCAGGTCATTTTATACAGATTTAAAAAAATAAGAACCACCAGTAACCAATGAGAATGGGTAGAGTAAAAACTGGAACTAGACAAGAGATCTGAAATGGAAACAAGCAGTTAAAAAGCCAAATGAGTGAATGGAACAAACAAACAAACAGGAGATGGAATGAGTGAATGGCACAAAATGATGAAAAGTGGGCAATTGAACAAAGGGTGGTCAGATACCATTCTTACCCCTTTCATACATTTTGTTTCTGATTTTTTGGAGTCAACATGTTTGCCTATTTCAACATGTACTTATTCCAATTCTGTATTACTATAATTAATTGATATTCCAGTAGTGTCAAGAAAAACCAGTAAGGATTGGGATTGTGTATTATTACTATTATTTCTCACTTATATAGTGGCTTGCAGTATTCAAAGTGCTTTACAACCTTTATCTAGTTCACCCTTATAACATCCCTATGAGGCAGATCATTAGTATTTCCATTTTACAGATGGGGAACTGAGGCTGAGAGTCCTTGCATTTCTGCTGAGAGAATCAGGAACTGGCGGGAATGAGATCAAAAGGCAGTCAATCCTAATCCCACTGTAGTTAACAGGAGTTCTGCCATTGCCTTTTATAGGACTATATAGGCCTCAGGGGACAAATACTCTCTATTCCAGAGCATAACTTCACTGGCTTAGGGAGAATCACATCAGGGATAAATTTGGCCCCATGTGGACAGCAATGTGGAACTTGTATGATGTCATAATCTTGTTAACTGCTGCATACAATAGGGAAGTTCACTGAACATAAATAATGCTGAGAATCAGGTTATGTTGGAGAAGAGGCTTTGGCAGTGATGGGGTTGTGGTGGGAATGGAATGGAAATCAGATTATAGGCAAAAGAATGGTTTTGTCAGTGCATTTTAACAATAAATAAATCAGGCGCTCTGTAATTTAGAATCATGTAGCTCTGCTGCCTACCTTCAAGTCTTGGTGGCTGTGTTTTCAGAATGTTCGTGATATCAGCTGATCTTCCCTACTTACCATAATAATTAATGTACAAGCAGGTCTCAGAGGGACTGGCTGAAAGGCCACATATGGGAAGAAAGAATACATTTCAAGAGGATGCCTTGCCGTCTAGTAAATAAAGAGGTACTGGGAAGCCATATCAAATGTCTAAAACTGAATTGAATAATCACAGCTTTACAGATCCTTTTTTGTTTTCCACTGAATTATGCAACATTACCTGGAAAAAATTGCATTTATAATTAACGGATGACAGAAAAGGAATGAGGTGCATGAAGGAGACACTGGGGTGGTAAAAAAAAAGTGCACGTTCCTCCGTGGAACATAATGGATAAAAATCAAATTGCTTTAGTTTAAAGAAACCCTCACACTTCACTCTCATGCCTACAGGAAAATAAAACAAGATTTTGAATAGATATATCACCCACTGATTCCTTTGTTCTACAGTTTAAATTCTTGTTTACACAATAGGAGGGATGGAGAATCCATTCCCTCCAATGAGATACTTTGAAACTTGATACAACCTCCACAGACCAAACATGTAGTGGGTGGGACTTTTAAGGGATGGGTTTAATGGGATAGGGAAGGAAGGAGAGGGACCAGACCATGGATCCATCCCCCGTCCTGAAATGTATGTCCTCATCTCCACTCCCTCTGAGCTCATTTTTCGGTGCTTGAAGTTAGGGACTGGATCCAAGGGCCAGAACCAGGAATTGGAAAGGGACCAAATAAAAAAGCTGTGGGCTGGATTTTTCCCACCCCATCCCAACTAGCACTAACAGCTGTTCTCATTAGCATAACTATATTCAAAAAAGGATAGGTACATTCCTATAAGATAGGTCCACAAATGGCTATTTGGTCAGGGGACTAGACCTCTCTTGGGGCCTAGGAGTTGACAGCAGGAAATGGATCACTTTATTGTGATCCAGTTACTTAAGCTGCTCAGGGAAGTTGTTGAATCTCCTTCTTTGGAGGTTTTCAAAACTCAACTGAACAAGTGTATGTTGTAGGCAGGGATACCCTGTCATGGAGCAGGGAGTTGGACTAGATGACCCTTGAGATCCCTTCCAACCCTAAAGATTCTATGATCCCCATGGAATCTCAAATGTTAGATAGACACGATTTACTGTGATCTGTTCTCTGAAGTAACCAACTGACCTCCAAATAGCTTCCCAGGCACAATTCAGGTGCTGGTATTGATCTATAAAGTTCTAAATGGTTTGGGACCTTCACACCTGAAAGATTGCCTCCATCCCATCTGCATGTTCCTATAGGAACCCCAAGATAAACTGAGAATGACCTCTTGTCGATTCCACCTGTGCCCAAACTTTATACGCAAAGACATGGAGAGAGTAGACCTGAAATGGGTACATAATTTAGTACCTGTAGGTAATACTCACATTTTTGGGTACCACATCAGGTACATAACAGGTTACAGGGGTAACAATCAGGTGCCTGGAAACCAAAAACAGCAGTAACTTCTGGTGCCACATTTTCAGTTTTCTGATTACTGATTTGTATTACAAAATGGAAAACTGAAAAATCGGTACAGAGGACCAAAAAATTGGGAACAGAATTCAATTTCCCCAGGATTGTAGTCAATTTTCCAGGATGGAAAAAAAAAATGAAAAGAAAAAAAAAACAATAGGCATTGGAAGTAAAATAATAATAATAATAATAATAATAATACAATTTTTAAAGGGTGTGGGGGTGGGAGGGGACAGAATTTGAAAAATTGGTACTGGAAGTCAACTTTTTGGGACATTAGGTACTTTGGCCACTTTCAGACCTCTCCTCCCTCCCACACACATATTTTGGCTGCAGGTGGGAATGCACATGCCAGGATATTTGCTGGGTTCGGCCGGTCTGAAAGCTCCCTTGCGCGGTTTTGCTGGCAAACACCCACAGCAATACAGAGTTGGATTTCCTGCTCTGTATCGGTGCAGATGCTTTCCGTGAAAGCTGTATGTGGGGGGAGGGGAGGGTTTTCAGACCGGCTGAACCTTGCCCATATCCTGGCTGTGCATTCCCTCCCGCAGCCAGAATATGCACGGGGGAAGAGGGGGCAGGTGTGAAAGCGACTGTTGGGTCACAATCGGGTACCAATCGATATCCAATGTTGGCAGGTTGATCCAGGTACTGGAAATTAGTTTTTGACTTTCAGCTCAAGGAGAGAGGCATTCTCAGAGGCTGCTACACAACTAGAGAACTGCTTTCCTTGGCGGTTCTTCAAACCATTTTTTGGAAACAACTTTTCCATTTGATCAGACAGTTAGCAAGTAGGGAAAAGTTTGCATGGGGTTATCTTTGAATATTTTTTTGTATATTTTTCATTTCATACCTGTTATATCTGTTGTGTTAGCCACCCTGAAACTGGGACCAACCAACCAAACAAACAAACAATCAAAGTGTAACAGCACCAAATTTTAATGTCACAAAACAAAACAAAAGCTAAAAAGAACAAAATTATACCTTTTAAAAGTGATTTTTTAATCCAATCTTATGATTTGTGAACATTTAGGTCTTCTGCTGCAAGTTTTGCTTCCCTCAAGTGGCTGAGCAGCACCCCACCCCATTCACACCTCACCTCATGAAGATAAGAGAGTCTATTTTACTGGGTTGAATGTGGGGGAGTAAACATTACTTAGCCCTGTACATTTATTTTGTGTTGTCAAGGCTTTGCATATTTCATAAACATGTAGGACTAAATCTTCAAACCACTTATGCTGGAGTAGCACCATGAAAGCCAATAAAACCTGTCCTGCACTGATCTTGGTGGGGGTCCAATGGTGGTGGTGGTGGGGTTAGTTCACCCTTGTTATGGTTGGACCATTACCTCCGGCGCACTCTCGTCCCAGCATGTCTATATGACTTCAGGGGCGAAAGACTGATTAGGATGGTCTGATGGAACCCTCTGGGTTCCCGGCTGCTCTGTAGGAATTCCCCGTGGACCTCAATGACCACTCCATCAATGCCCTGGTGGCCATTTGGAACAGCTGGCTATCCGGGGCCATTGATAAAGTGGCTCCCAGGTGTCCGATCCCAGTGCTTTGGCACCGCAGGTCACCGTGGTTCATGGATGCCTTGGGGTGGCTGAAGCATGAAGGGAGATGGTTAGAGTGATAGTGACACTGGACCCGTGATGAAGACGTCCAATTGTGGCATAGAGCATTTAAAAACACAAATGCTGTGGCTGTGTAGGTAGCAAAGAAAAGTTTTATTGCTGCCATCATAGCAACTGCAAAGTCACGTCTGGTGGAGCTTTTCCAGGTGGTGAGGGTTTGGACCACTCCAGCCTGTATCCACCTAGAACTGGAGTTTTCCAGGGCTCGCTATGACATGTTTATGGCATACTTTGAAGATAAAATCACTCGGATTGAACACTTCAACTCTACTTTTTTGGATAAAGTGGCAGAGCCAGAGGTTAGGAATGCCCTGTCTGGTCAATGTTTATGGGATCAATTTCAAATCGTGATACTGACTGATGCTTGGGATGGGTTGGGATCTGTCAGGGACATGACTTGTAAACTGGACCCATGCCTGTCCTGGCTGGTGAGAGTCAGCAGGGGCCATTGCTGGCAGGGGTAATCAATGCATTCCTTGGAGCAGAGGGGTAGGCTACTGGACTCACTTAAGGAGGTGGTGGTTCAACCTCTTCTCAAGAAACCATTTTTGGACGTTCATTCCCCAGCGAGTTATCAGCCTGTCTCTAATCTTCCCTTTTTCGGGGAGATTATTGATAGGGGTGTGCATTTCATTTTTGTATTATAATAATAAAAATGAAAGAGAGCTCTTTCATTGTTGTTACTGAATAATGACATAACTAAAGAATGTCATTTTGTTATTATGAGTTAAAAGGAAAATACTGAAAAACATATTCTTAACTGCACCTTTTTTGTTTCTTATTTGATTTTAATGGGTTTCTTATTTGGTTGGGTGAAGGAATTTTATATTAATTATGAATTATTATTATTATTATAAGCGATGTACCTGGCGCTTTACAGAGAATAAGATGCAATTACATTTTTTAATTTTAAGAAAAGCTGTGTCTATATTGTCTTCCATCCAATTTGAATAACAACAATCCCCCCAATCCATTTAACATTAAAATTGGCAGGATTGTATCTCAGACCTTCAGGATCATCTCTGCCAAATTGTAGGAAGATTTGATAAAGGTTACAAATTTTATAAGCAATTAAAGTGCTAGAGCCTAACTACATAAATCCAATTCCTCCACACCTGGGGTGCTACCGAAAATCCTCCTGGGGCATTCTCTGCAAGTTTACAAACACCCCCCAGGCATCTGGTGTTCCTGTCCAGACTGAAGCCTGTGCCAAACAGCAGAGATGAAAGATATCTCCTCTGCCCAATTGGTCTGACATTTCAAACACACCCTGGCTGGGACAGAGATGTGATTGGTCTCTCTTACTCAATGCTTCCAGCCTTCCAGGACCAGTCCTGGGTGGCTCTGAGGTGGGTCATAGAAGGGACATAACTGGGACTTCAGGCAGCACGGCAGAGGGCAGGGGGATAGCATTCCAGCATCAGGAGACATGGTTCACACATCCAGGATGGCCAATTGTCATCACAATCATATCCTGCAGCACTGTGACAAAAGACAAAGGACAGGGAAGGTGGTCAAGGCCAGCAGTATAACCGAGTTTAAAAGAGGTTTGGACAACTTTCTGGAAGATAGTTCCATTAGCAGTTATTAGCCAGATAGGATTGGGGAACAAAACCCTTTACTATCGGAAGCCTGGGGATGACCCACAGGGAATGGATAGCATGGTGACCTGTTGGGTGCTTCTCCCAGGCCCCTGTGACTGGCCACTGGGGATCTTTTTGACCACGCTTCCCAGGACATTCCCCCGGCTAGCCCGGGAAGCGTGGTTCAAATTGACCCCTTGCAGGTATTGACTGTGGTGAACATCTGGCGGCCGCCAAACAGACGTGCGAGCCACAGGGTATTTTCAGACGATACGTGGGCCGTTGGCCCCGTACCGGCACGAACGGCTTCGTTCCCCACCGGGGTCACCCGTGTTAACGTCACGTCTGAAATCACCCACAGTGACCACAGGTGGGTATTCACCGTGGTTCACTGTGATCTCGTAACGTCTGAAGATACCCAGAGTCTCTTATTGACTCTTTCCTAAGCTGATGCTTTCAACTTCTCAGCAACAAGTGATGGAGAAGGGTTGGGGTGGTCACAGCATAGAATGATATTTGTGTGACATTTCTGCTGGCCAATTGGCATCACAAATACATCTTGTACCACCGTGACAAACTAGAGAATCCCTGGCACAGGCTCATTCTCTTCAGATGATGTGCAGGCTTATAACATTGGTATCTGTTATCAAATCTTTCTGATATTTGGTAGAGATGATCCTGAACATCTGAGATAGAATTATGACAACTTTCATGTAAACTGGCTTGAATACATAGATGTGACAGCCACAAATACATTTACAAGTAAATTGCATATAACATCAGGACCCTGCATCCAAACTGTCTGAAATTTGGCACAAATTGTCACCATGGGGAGGGGTATATTTTTGCCAAGCTTCCTCTAAATTGGCTGGGAGATAAATATTTTATGGCCAGGAATGTGTACACAGATTTTAATAAAACAACATGTTTCAAATGCTTATAAATCTGGATCCCTTTATTAAATCTTTCTGACATTTGGCACACATAATGCCTGTGATAGTGGGTACACTCCTGAGAAACTACATCCAAATTGAATGAAAAACAAAAGGTTTACAGCTGTAAATGTGGTTTCCATTCAAAGCAATGGAAATTAAAAACAAAAGTAAACATGAAAACAAAACAAAGACTAATGAAATATAACAAAAACGAATGACATTTTAATAATGAAAATGAAAGTAATAAAACAAAACAGAGTTACTGTACACATCCCTAATTATTGAGCAGGTGGTGACCTGTCAGTTGCACGCACATCTTGACTGCATTAGTTTCCTGGACCCCTCTCAGTCAGGAGTCTGTCCAGGCTATGGCACTGAGAGTATGCTTGTGGCCTTGGTTGACAAACTGCAGGTGGAGCTGGACAATGGTCATTCAACCCTGCTTGTTCTGCTTGACCTGTCAGCGGCTTTTGATACAGTAAACCACAAGGTGTTGGTGAACCACCTGTGGGACCTTGCTGGGTATTGCGGTGTTTCCATTCCTTCCTAGCAAACAGATCTCAGTGGTTGGTTCTGGGGGATTATTCCTATTCCCCCAGAGGCATGTGAGGTCCCAGGAGGATTCTTCTTCCTCCTGTGTGGGGTCCCACAGAGTTCTATTCTGTCCCCCCTCTGTTCAATGTGTATCTTCTGGGGGAGGTTGTGCGCAGATGAGGGGTACGTTGTTATCACTATGCTGATGATACTCAATTGTACCTCTCTCTTTCATCTGACCCAGGCTTTGCAGTCTCTGTGCTCTCCCCGTATCTGGCTGCAGTTGAGGACTGGATGAGGACAAGCCTATTGAAGCTGAATCACAATAAGACAGAGATGATGCTCATTGGCAGGGTCAGTGATATGGGTGAGGGTGGGTCTCCTGTCATTGATGGGGTCCACCTTGCATTGGCATCTCAGGTTCGGAGCCTGGGAGTGCTCCTGGATCCACAGCTGTACCTGGATCTCCAGGTGTCAGCTGTGGCTAGGAGTGCTTTCTTCCAGTTATATCTGATGAGACATGTCCAACTGTATGTCTCCAACTCTGGCCTTGCCACTTTCATTAATGCATTCGTCACCTCAAGGCGGGACTACTGTAATGCGCTCTATGTGGGGCTGTTCATGGTGACAGTATGGAAGCTGAAGCTGGTGCAGAACGTGGCAGCACGTTACACCGGTTTTCTGAGGTCTTCACTGGCTGTTTATAGTCTTCCAGGTCTGATTCAAGGTCTTGGTTTTGACCTATAAATCTAAATGGCCTGGGCCATGGTTATCTGAAGAACCACCTCACTTCTTGGGCTCCTCTGCAGTTCTTGTGGTCATCGGGGAGGCACCCTCCTGGAGGTGCCATGCTTCAGACAGGTGTCAATTGACAGGTAGGCATTCTTGGAGGCCACATTGATGCTGTGGAAGTCATTCCCGGTGGAGGTCTGCCTCAGCCCAGATCTCTCTGCCTTCCAACGTCAATGCAAAACATGGCTTTTCTGCCAGGCATTTGGTGGGGAGTGGGTAGGGCGTGGTTTTGCTGGGTTGGAGGGTTATTTTTTCTGTACACCCATTGGTTGTTTTATTCTTGTTTATTGATAATTGTTTTATTATTTTAAATATTGTATATTTAATGGTATTTTATTGTATTTATATCTATGTTGTTCGCCACCCCGAGCTGTCAGAGGCAGGAGGGACAGGGTAAAAATCTATAAATAAATAAATAAATAAATAAATAAATAAAACTACTCCTGAGCAAGTGGTTTGAGGAAGACTGAAGCTTTATTCTTTTAGAAAGAGTTCAGGTAGCTAGGAGAACGTTTCTTGCTTGCTCTTCCAAACTGCTAAAGGTTAATCTCCCTTCTCTCAGTTCCCTCTGCCATTTTTAGATCATTGCTGAGGTGAAGGGCTGTCAGACTCCCAGGTCTGTCAGTCTCATTGTATTGGGCACTAGCTCTGCAAACAGAAGTTCATGCACAGCTCAAGCTCTGCATTAGCATAAGTACTATGGACTAATGACAATTTTTTCTGGTGATGCATGGGACAGGATGCTAGCAAAATGCAGGCAATCTCCGGTACTGTAAAAGACAAGCACTAATTATATAGTTTCTGGAAAATAATGGAAGCAAAAGCTAATTATGTCGCTGCATACATTACTGCTAATATGTCCTATTATCCCAATAACAGTATTGATAATTAACTCATATTACTGCATTGGGTATTTGGCTACCTGCGCATCACTGTGCTTCCTGGGGTTTATAAAAGGGGAAAGTTCCATGATCAATGAAATACTCCAGAAAGTTTATAGAAATCCAAGATTCTCAAGAGACAGAGACACAGGCGCTTCATCTGGAGAAAAGTTCAAGTGCCAGCAACAAATGTGCTCTCTGTGGTCAAAAACCTGATTAAAGTTTCTCAAAGAAATCATTATTGGTGAGAAACTAATTGAAAGACCTCACTCCTGCCAGAGCTTTGGCAGAAAGGGAAGACTTCAAAGGCTTAGTGGAGAGCTAATGTTTTCACACTTAAAAACTGAAAAGAGGCAAAATCCTCATGTTTGTGTTTGTTCAGTACACACTTCTCGAACGTTGCCCCCTCACACTCTAAATCTGCTGGGTTGAAGGATCTAAACCTTGAATATACAATGCACTTTAGCTGGGGTGGGTGGTGGTGTTCTTCCATGCTGTGCGGCTGTCTATTCATGTGCTTTTCTTCTTTAGTTCGCAGACTGATATCGAGTAAACAATATGGTTAGCCACTTAAAATTCTTCAGGTTATTAAAATGTGAAGAGCGTTTTCTCTTTCTGTCTCGCTTTCTCTCCTGGATTTCATCTGGAACCACTACCTAATTAATATCCAGAACCCAGCAGGCATCGGAATTAAACAAACAAACAAACAAAAACCCCAGAAACTTTTGTTGTTCCTTGAATAAATCTGTGTAACTTAAACCATAATCATGGGGATTTCATCAAACGTAAATGGGTTCTTCTAAATCCCACTCCACCAATAAAAACAACTTTGCAGTGCAGTTTCCAAGGAATTATATCTCTGTGCTTTTTAGGGTTGATTTATGTATTTATTTATTTAAACAGCGAAACCCAAAAATATTTCTAATGATGATAACTAGAATGCGTTTTCAACGTTAAAAAGAGCTGGATGGTTAGTACACAGTTCAGTCCCCAATATCTTATCCTGATACATGTATTACAGCACAGGATCAGTTCCTATAAATCCAGCGTTCTTTCAAAGACACATTGTCTTATCAGGAGAGAACTAAGGTGCAGTTGGAGTATAATGCGAGTCCATTTCTCACAAGCTTAGAGCTTAAGCACTTTGTTATTGGTTATTAGCACTGGACTCCTAGAGATAAACCTACAAGTACAGTACACCAGTGAAGGGCAAATAAGCAAAATCCCTGACAGAAGTCTGTTGTAAAATGATGAATAAGCCTCCTAAATTGCCATAAGGCTCTAGTCACAATGGAATTGTATTTGTCAGACATGCATTGTAACCCTAAGGTTATCATAGTGGGCCAGCAGATACAGGGGGAGTACTTAACACTATCACCCCCTAATCATTTCTCCTACAGGCTAAAAACTCTGCAGGGAGTATTACTACTTAGAGTTGGTAGTGTTTCAATGGACAGAATGTTGTAGACAGAACCGCTGGGATGGGGGGTGGGGGGAGAACCTATAAAAAAAGCCAGTGATACATAGAGATATAGACACACACATACACACACTCACATAGGCTACTCATAAGTGAGTTCTGAATTGAGATATTAAAAAAACAAAAACCTTGCAAATCATATCCCCAAGGCTGAGGTTTTAAATAATAAAATATTGTAGATTACTACTTTATTAGTTTTTTTAAAAGCTTATGAAAAATTATCTCTTGCCTGTGGGAAGACATTTTATCTGAAATTATAGTAACTCCAAGAGTCCAAAAGATATCAAATTTAGAAACTAAGTAGCTTTGCACAGCATTTACTGAAGGAAAAAGACCGTGCTGCAATCTAGTCTTGCAAATTAAATTCTCAAGTGTTATCTCCTTCATAAAATAAAACATTTCATTGCATCTTTCTTAAGCTTTCCTCTTGACTAGCACTTTTTGTGAATTTAGGCCATGTTGAGACAAACTCTCACAATGGATGATATTAGTCAGACCAGCTG
Organism: Sphenodon punctatus; assembly: GCA_003113815.1. Taxonomy (NCBI): domain Eukaryota; kingdom Metazoa; phylum Chordata; class Lepidosauria; order Sphenodontia; family Sphenodontidae; genus Sphenodon; species Sphenodon punctatus. The sequence continues at coordinate 1,006,577 of QEPC01010816.1, read as the reverse complement.
CCCCGGGGCTGTCCACATGAGCCTCAGGCAGTCTGTCTGCCTAATGGTGTGCCCCCAGGTGCTGGGGTGGAGCAGGCACTGCTCCAGCCCCACTCCCAGTGCTCAGGAACAGCCTGGAGCACCACTAGCAGAGTGGACCAGCCAAACCCAGGGCACCAGCCCAAGGCAGCGCTGTAGTCCACTCCTTCTTCTGCTCAGTGGGCCCACACTGCAGCTACACCTTTTGACTGACCATTACCCCAGACTGTTACCATTACCTCTGTGCTGAGTGTGATAGCACAGAGCATCAGGGCAATCCACCCACAACTCTATGGTGCGGGCGGAGAGAGGGGGGGATGCTATGTGGCCAGATCACCAGCTGGGGAACCCATCCAGTCTGTTTAAACCCAACCCAGGCAGGCCTTAGATGATTCTGCTCATTCCTCTCAGGTAGAAGCCAGCAGGTGGTGGTGGTGGGGCTGAAACATCTAGCCCCCGGGCCTTGACCTGCAGAATTCCTCAGGGTTCCATTCTGTCTCTACTGTTGTTCAATGTGTATATGCAGCCCCTAGGGGAGATTGTGAGAGAGTTCGGGGTGCGATGTCACCAATATGCTGATGATACTCAGCTGTATCTCTCATTTTCAAGTGATTCAGGTCCTGCTGTCTCTTTACTCTCCCAATGTTTGGAGGCCGTGGTGGATTGGATGCGGCAGAGCAGACTGAAACTCAATCCCATTAAGACGGAGGTGATGGTGGTGGGAAGGGCGGGGGAGGTGCTGGCCCCCCTGATGGGGGGGGGGTTTCACCCACCTCTTGCTCTTCAGGTTCAGAGTCTGGGGGTGGTTTTGGATTCAGGCCTCCGTCTGGATTGGCAGGTGGAGGCGGTGGCTAAAGTCACCTTTCGCCAGCTGTATCTGGTACGGGGGCTTCGACCTTACCTCTCCAGGCCTGATCTGGCCACACTCGTCCATGCCTTCATCACCTCGAGACTAGACTACTGTAACGCGCTCTACGTGGGGCTTCCCTTGTTTCTGGTTCAGAGGCTGCAGCTGGTGCAGAATGCGACGGCCCATCTTCTGACGGGGACGGGGCAGCGTGAGCACATAACACTGGTGCTCCATGCTCTGCACTGGCTGCCTATAGCGTACCAAGCCAGATTCAAGGTGTTAGTATTGATTTACAAAGCCCTGCACGGTCTGGATCCCTCATATCTCGGGGAGCACCTTGCCCTTCGCACCTCAGAGCGATCCCTTCGGTCCACAGGGGGTGCCTTTCTGGATGTCCCCCGTGTAAGATGGGGGGCCACAATCAAGAGGGCGTTCTCGGTGGCCGGGCCGGGGTTATGGAACTCCCTCCTGGAGGAGGCTTGCCTGGCCCCGGGCCTGTTGGCCTTTCAACATGTCTGTAAGACCTGGCTATTTGCCCAGGCCTTCGGACGGGAGGGTGGGGGGGTGTTCATTTTTGTGAGGGGTGTTTTAAATCTATTTTAACAATATTGTGGATTTTTTTATGTTTAAAAATTGCTTTGTTCTATGTTGGAAGCTGCCCCGAGATGCCGTAGGCATGGGGGGGTGGCATATAAATATAATGAAACCAATAAATAAATAATGCATTTCACTGCATAGAGATGGGTGGACGCGCCCATGGGAATGCCACAGGAGATGAGTGGGGTGTGTGTGCACTCCCGCACTACATCCATCTCCACCCATCACCCACGCACAGAGCAATGGGCTCCAATGCTGCTTGCACCATGGGTGGAGATGGGAATGGGATTGTACGTATCTCCACCCACCGCACTACACACCCATTCCTTCACCCACCATGGCCTATTTGAAAAGGGCTTTTCTCCTGAATCTCTAATAAGCTTACGTTCAGTCATGACCTCTTTATCTCTCATTCTCTCCATCCTCTCACTTGACTGAGACCTGGCTTTCCCCTAAGGATTCGACTTCAGTTGCCGCTCTCTATCATAGAGGCTCTCTCTTCTCCCACACACCTTAATCATGTAGGCCACGGTGGTGGTGTTGGACTGCTTCTCTGCTCATGCTGCAGTTTTTAACCCTTCTTATCTTCTCCATCATTCTCCTTTTCCTCCTTTGAGGTCCACTCCATCCACCTCTTCATCCCCCTAACTCTCTGGGTAGCTGTTATTTATAGACCCCCTGATAGGTCCCCCTCCTCCTTCCTCACTAACTGATTCCTGGCTTTCTTTCATCCTTGCCCCATCTTCCCTTCCCCTTATTCTTGGGAAATTTAATTTCCAGTTGTTGACCCTTCTGACTCTTATGCCTCCAAGCTTCTTGCCCTGACCTCCTCATTTGGCCTCCAGCTATGCTCTACCTCCCCTACTCACCAGGATGGCCACTGTCTTGATCTAGTCTTTTCATCCAACTGCTCTCAGACATCTCCACCTCTGTTCTTCCCCTCTCTGACCATCATCTGCTAACTTTGACACTTAACCCCTCTCTCCCACAGCTTCGTCCAATTACCACCAATGTCTTTAGAAATCTCCAGGCTATTGATCTTTGCATTCTCTCCACTACTGCCTCATCTCTTCTCTTCTCCACAACTTCATTGGAGTCTGTTGATGAGGCACTTTCCTGCTACAACACTGCATTCTCTTCTTCTTCTTTGGATACTCTTGCCCTGAGTCTCCCACATCATGTCAGGCATGCTAAACTCCAGCCTTGGCTTACCACCCAAGTTTGCCTCCTATGTACTTGTGCCCACTCTGCAGAACATCTCTGGCTAAAATCCCACTCCTGTCCTGTGCTGACTTTCAGCACTTCAAATTCATGCTCACCTCCTTCAGTTCAGCTACTGCTCTTGCTAAGCAGGCTTACTATGTCTATCATACTGAGTCCTTTGCTTCTCCCACCATCTCTTTGACATACTAACCTCCCTCCTCAAACTAGCGCCTCCTCCCCCATGTCTTAGCTACCTGCCCAGGCTCTGACTGATTTTTCTGTCACAAAATTCACAAGAGTTCTCTATCAAGCCCCCTCAACCTCCCCCACTTTATTCCTTCCTCTTCCTCTAGCACCTGTCACCCTTTCTTCTTTTTCTGAAGTTAGAGGAGGAAATCACCAACCTTCTCTCCTCCTCCAAATTCACCACGTTCCTCTGACCCTGTTCCCACTCATCTCTTCTGCAGTTAGCCAATCCATCACATCCTCAATTTATCACTTTCCACTACAACCATTCCTGCTGCCTTAAAACATGCTGTGGTCACACCACTCCTCAAAAAGCCTTCACTGGACCCTGCTTGCCCTACTAACTACTGTCCCATCTCTCTCCTCCCCTTGCATCCAAACTGCTTGATCGCACTGTTCATGTCTGCTGCCTTGACTTCCTTGTTACTCAGGCCATTCTTGATCCACTCCAATCTGGCTTCTGCCCTCTACATTGCATGGCGACAGCCCTTGTCAAAGTTTCCAATGACTTCTTCATGACCAAGGCATGGGGTCATTACTCTATCCTTCTCCTCCTTGACCCATCTGCTGCTTTTGATACAGTTGACTACCAGCTGCTCCTTGACACTCTGTCCTCCTTTGGATTTTGGAACTCCATCCTATCTTCACTTTCCTCTTACCTCTCCCAATGCACATATAGTCGATTCTTTGGTGGATCCTCCTCTACTGCTATTCCACTAACAGCTGATGTGACCCAGGGCTCAGTCCTGGGACCTCTTCTCTTATCTCTCTACTCTTGTTCCTTTGGTGCTCTGATCTCTTCCCATGGCTTTCAGTACCATCTTTATGCTGATGATTCTCAGATCTACCTCTCTGCACCAGAACTCTCACCCAGAATCCAGTCCAAAATCTCAGCCTGCCATCGCTGCCTGGATGTCTCACTGCCACCTTAAACTTAACATGGCCAAGACAGAAGTTCTTATATTTCCTCCTAAACCCACTTCTTCCATCCCACCTTTTTCCATCGCTGTAATGAACACTGCCATCCTCAGTATCCTCAGCCCACAACCTTGGGGTCATCTTTGACTCCTCTCTCTACTTCTCTGTGCACATTGAAAATACTGCTAAAACTTGTCATTTTTTATTCTATTTCACCCAAATCCACCCATTCCTGTCTGAACACAATACTAAAACCCTAATCTATTCCTTCATCACATCTCACTTAGACTACAGCCTGCTTCTCATAGGTCTCCAACTGAACCACTTATCTCCACTACACTCTATTCAAAATTCAACTGCGAGACACACCTTCCTTGCACACCATTATGACCATGTAACCCCTCACCTCAAGTCACTACACTGGCTCCCCATCCACTTCCGCATACAGTTCAAGCTTTTCCTACTCACCTACAAGTGTCTTCCCTCTGCAACATTTCAGTACCTCTCCTCTCTTATTTCCCCCAACATCCCTACTTGTAGCCTCTGTCCATTGGGCAAGATTCACTTATCTGTGCACTTCTCATCCATCACCAACTCCCAGCTCCATGTTTTCCACCTTGCTGCACCGTACGCTTGAAACAAACTTCTTGAAGTGGTGCATCAGGCTGCCTCCTTGTCCATATTCAAGTCCCGCCTAAAGGCCCACTTCTTTGAGATCACTTTTAAATTGTGAACTCATTTCATAGCCTTCTTGATTTCAGCCATGGTAACTAAAATAAATAAACTTACTAAATACCTTTATCCTGTAGCCCGTTATTCATAGGAAGACTCTTATTTGGTTGGTTTTTTGTGTGTGTGTTGTTGTAGTTGTCTGTGTCTTTGTGTCTTGATTAGATTGTAAGCTCCATGGATCAGTGACTGTCTTTATGTTGTGTATATCTGTACAGGGCTGCGTGCGTATGACTAGTAGCGCTATAGAAATGCTAAGTAGTAGTAGTAGTAAAATAATAAACTATTATGTATCATGTATAAAGCACTTTCAGTGTTCAAAGCATTTTACAATCCTTTTCTAGTTCTTTAAAAACATCAATAGTGAAATGACTAGACAACTGCAATAAGTGAATAAAAAAACAAAATAAAAAACTGGATACCCAACTGAGGTTAAATGGATATTGGTTATTTCTCTTAGGGATTGCTTTCCCACAGGGCAACGTGGGGTGACCACTAAGGGCCCTGCTCTTTCCATGGGCCCCGTAGTGGCCCCTGTTTCATCAGGGCAGGGTGTAGGGGCCCCAACATGACCACCTTTAGGGCCTCATAGAAGATGACCCCCAAAGGGGTGGGGCCATCAGGAACCTTCTTTATCTTTGCCCTGGGGCTTGCAAAGTCTAAGGCCAGCCCTGATTGCTCTTGTCTCTTCTAGAGTGTAAGCCCACAGGGCAGGGTCTAATCTCTAGTTAATGAGTGTGCGGTGCCAGGTACATTGCTAGTGCTATGTAATTAAATAAAATTATTATTATTAATATTATTATTAATAATAATCATACTACTACTACTACTAATAATAATAACAACATTTTTTATTTGGGTAGGATATATTTAATATTTTCCTGTTTTGGGGGGTACTCATTTCAGCTCTAATCTGATAATTTTTCCAGCTTCAAATTGGGCCTGACAAAGTGAATACAAACCACTATTTGGTTCCCACTTCATTTCCCAAAGGAAACATCCATATAGTTTATTTTGGTTTGGTTATTACTGTTATGTTGGTATTTCAGTTATTAAGCTTGGTTATTTCAGTTGTTTTGATATTTCAGTTACTTCATTTGGGCAGTAAAAGAAATGTGAAAACAAACAAAATATCTAAAATTCCGGACGACAGGTAACCGAATATATGGCTTATGTGAATGACATATTTCTGGTGAATAAATATTAAGGTATTCAGAAGACTGTCCAGAAATACAATACCAAAACGTCTTTGTATTTCAGCTCTAATTCAATTACAGTCATTATATTCTGATGGTTCCTTTAAGAATGTTTTTAAAATCGTCATTTAGTTTATTTGCTCAAAGCATGGCTGCAGTGGCATTTTAATTAATTAATTAATTAATTTATTTATTTTATTTCACTATTATTTTACCCTGCACCCTCCCACTCACAGAGCAGCTCAGGTTTTGAAAACATCCCCTTGCCCGTGACAGCTATTTTCCTGTCTAAGGCCCTTTTCAATCAAGCCGTAGTGGGTGGGGGGATGGATGTGTGCCAGTGGTGGGTGGAGGTGGGTATGTGCCAGTTGGAATGGGCACACACCCATATCCACCAACCTCCACACACAGAACAACCAGCATTGGCACCAGTTGCTCTGTGCGTGGGTGATGGGTGGAGGTGTATGGAGAAGTGTGCAGCATGGGAGAGTGCATGCCCCCTCACCCACTGCCAGTGGTGTTCCCACTACCAGCTTCCTGCAACATTCCTACAGACACACACACACCCGCACATGTGTGCGGGGGAGGGTGTGTGCGCCCACTCGAAAAGGGCCTAAATACTGCAGGAGCTTTTTGTGACTTTGCTACTCTGTTACAAAAACAAAGTGTAGTAATTGCCTAACACAGTATGACTTACAGCAGCAGTTCCAATGCCCCGCCATGCTCACAGTGGCGGGGGTTTGGCGGCGCCCCTCCCTCCTGGAACAAAGGAGGCGAGGAGGTCGGGGAGGCCGCTGTGTGGGAGGGAAGCCGTGGTTGCCATGGCAACAAGGAAGAAAGTGCACGGGACTCTCACGAGAGCTGCAAGTCCCAGGCACCATTTTGAGAATTCCCTGCTTCGCGCCTCATTTGGCTGGGCCCAAGTGGGGAATAAGAAGTGCAGTGGGTCAGCGTGGCAGGGACTAGGCTGCGTGCCCCATCAGACAGCGTTGCAAGTATGCCAAGGGACCAGGAGAGCAGCGGGAGAGTGGATGCCCCCCCTCAACAGGGCAGAAGGAGGCACGTGTGGGCTGAAACGCCGGCGTGGCAGGGCGCCCCATCCACTCCCCCCCCACCGCGTGCTGTCAGAAGGCCTGGTGCCAGTATTGGGAGGAAGCTTATAGCCCTCAGCCACTTACACCTCCCCACCTCCTTGGGAGCAAGGGGGGCGGCAACCCCAGGAGGCAAGTGTGAGCGGAAACACTGGTGCGGCAGGGAGCCCACCCCCCTCTGCATATACTCAGGAGGCCTGGTGCTGGTACTGGGGGGAAGCCTCTAGCCCCCAACCACTTCCACCTCCCCCCCTCCTTGGGAACAAGGAGGGGGCAACCCAAGGAGTCAAGTGCGGGCTGAAAAGTCGGCGCGGCAGAGCACCCCATCCCCCTCTGCATACTCTCGGGAGGCCTGGTACCGGTACTGGGGGGAAGGCTCTAACCCCAAGCCATTTCCACCTCCCCCCCTTCTTGGGAACAAAGGGGGGGCAACCAAGTGGCAATACAGGGAAGGGCTTGAGCACCCCCAATCCCCCCCCACTAGGGGGTTTCCTGGGGACCCGGTCGGGACCTGGTGACTACACTCTCCTAGCACTGGCTTGTTCTCTCTCCCCCCTCCCTTGGGAGCAAGGAGGGGCAATCCAACGCAGCAACCCCCCTGGCAAGAGATGCAAGGGCTGCCCATCCCAATGGGTAGTGCATACCCCCTCTTGCTTGGGAGCTGGTGGGGAAACATAAGAGGGAGGGCCAGGCCTGAATCTAGGGACACCTGTTCCTAGCCCCCCCTGTGTTTCAGTGGGAGTGATTTAAAGGTCCAAGGCATGGCCCAACAGCTCGGACTCAGGAGCCCAGCAGAGCACGGGCATGGCTCCTTGCGCTCAAAAGGGCCAGAAGAAAAGGGCACCAGCAAAGAGGGGTGCGAAAGGAAAAGGGAGCCAGCAGGGTGGTACCACCCAGGAGGCAGTCCTCCAAGCCATGCAGGCACAGCTGGCTAGTTACCAGGCCCACATTGAGGAACTGGAAGGGGGGCACGGGCAAGGCAGTGAGATGGAGGGCAGTCCACAGGGAGTCCCGTCAAATGAACTGGGAGGTCCCGCTACCTCAGCCAGCAGTGAGAACACGCACTGCCCAGGAAGCAGGCGGCGCTGTGCCCTCCCATCTCATTACAGGGACGAGGAGCCAGGCCCCAGCAGGTGAAGGGACGAATCCCCACCCAACTACCAGGCACAATTCGATGCTCTTCGGCAAGGCATGCAGACATTGATGGAGAGTTTGAAGTTGGCCCAGCGGAGGTGGCGAGGGACCCCAGGGCCCAGGCCACCATACGAACATGAGCAGATGGAAGGTGAGCAAGAGGAGGATGGGGCGGATGGAGAGGGTGACCACTGGGGGTCCGGACCCACCAGGGCGCAGGAAGAAGACAACCTAGGGGGATCGTGCATGCAGCGTGGGAGGGATCAGAGCCAGTGCCACTCAGGTTGTGAGGGGATGGGTGTCCATGGGGGGGGTGGGTCACAGAGCCCCAACCTGGTAGCTGCGGATGTTACCCTGCTTTTGGGTACAAAGCAGCAGCACAGATATGGGGCACAGATAGGTGTTGTACGGGGGTGTCAGCTTGGTGCTGTGGCCACAAAGAGGAGCCCTGCCCTCTGTCAGGAGGGTATGCGGACATCTCTGCCCCTTTGGGTGAGCATCTCCTTCAGTCCACAAAGGAGAAGATTTTGAGTGGCGAGTATATTGATATATTTGCCCTCCTTTTCAGCGACCCCACTCCCGACCCTAATGACAAAGAGAAGAAAGAAAGGGAAAAATTTAAAAGACCAAAGGCTGAGCACACATGGTCCAACTGGACAGCCGCTTACACCATATATATGGGGGTAACACTAGTTAGGTCTCCTGAGCGTGGACTGGAAATGATTAAATACTCTGATATTGTCCGCCAAGCTTATGATACGGGAGGACCAGGGGCCTGGCTGTGCTATGATGAAGCCTTTCACCATAGGGCAGCCAACAATCCATGCCTGCGTTGGGATATGCATGCCCATGACATCTGGCTTGAATGCATTAGTTGCGCCAGGTATGCCCCACGTTCAGACAGTGGACTGGGCACATGCTGTCCCAAGCGGGGGGCATGCAACTTCCCGAGGTAGGAATAAGGAATAGAGCAAGGCAGTCACCAAGCAGCCCAATTTGTTGGGATTTCAACAATGGGGGCAAATGTTTTTGGGTCCAATGCAAGTTTAAACATATGTGCACACAGTGCGTGGGTGATCACGCCGCCTCTAGGTGTACACATTTTCGTCAGTACGGGGCCCGTAACCAGGGGTGGGTGGGCAACAGACAGCCCCCCGCCACCCAAGGAAGCGCCACACAAGAGGTGGGAAAGGGCGCCAATCCAAGTCAGGCATGAAGCGCTTCAGGTGGCCACTCAGGGCTACCCCGACCGCCAGATCGCCAACTCTGTAGTGGAAGAATTCAGAGAGGGTTTCAGGATTCCAATTGATGGCCTTGTTACCATTTAGGAGCTCGAAATTTGAAGTCCGCAAGGGGAAATGAGCAGCTGGTCCAATAAAAGCTGGACAAGGAGGTTAAGGAGGGTAGGATTCAGGGTCCATTTGACGAGCTTTCTATTCCCACCCTGCAAATATCCCCTCTTGGCATAGTCCTGAAAAAGATCCCAGGGGAGTTTCGCATGATCCACCACTTGTCCCACCCTAAAGGGGAATCTGTGAATAATGTGATCCCGCCCAAGCTGTTCTCTGTGAGGTACGCATCATTTGACTCGGTGGTCGAGATGGTGTGCGCCTGTGGTAAGGGGGCCCTTCTCACAAAGTGCGATATCTAGTCTGCGTTTCGGCTTCTGCCCATCCATCCCAAGGACTTTGAACTCCTGGGAATGGAGTTCCAGGGTAAATTCTACTTTGACAAGGCAATGTCCATGGGATGTTCCATCTCATGTGCGGCCTTCGAAAAGTTTAGTACCATTCTGGAGTGGATCATGCGGCAATGTGCAAGGCGGAGCTCGATAATGCATTATTTAGATGATTTCCTCTTTGTGGGAAGGGCTGGGATGCCAGAGTGCACGCGGGGAATGTGCACATTTCAGGAAATGGCCAAAGAACTGGGGGTGCCATTGGCGCCCCAAAGAATGGAGGGACCAATGACTAGACTGTCATATCTTGGCATCGAGCTAGATACCAAACGCTCTCTGTCGAGATTGCCAGAGGATAAGCTACAGGTCCTTGGGGAGCTGGTGGCGGCAATAGCGCGAGCCCCTAAGGCAACAATCAGGCAGTTGCAATCCCTCATGGGCAGTCTCAACTTTGCCTGCCAAGTCATCGCACCCGGGAGGGCATTCATGTCCCGATTATATGCCCAAATAGGAAGCGACCGGCCCCCACACCACCATGTCCATGTGACAAAGGCAATGCAGGAGGATCTGGTGACCTGGGAGGTTTTCCTCCGGGGCTATAACGGAGTGAGTTTCTGGCGGCAGCGACTCCTTTTGGAGGCGGAGCTTCAGATTCACTCCAATGCGGCATGATGCCATGGTTTTGGGGTGTACTTTAGAGGGAAATGGTGCACATCCCCATGGCTGGAAGCATGGGAAGCACAGGGCCAGACCCGCAATCTGACATTCCTGGAATTTTTTCCCATAGTAGTGGCGGTGGAATTGTGGGAACCAGAATTCACCAATAGAAGGGTGCTATTCTGGTGCAACAACATGGCAGGTGTCCATGTCATCAACAAACTGTCCTCAAAATTGGAAAGGTTTATGCGGCTGGTTAGGCACTTCGTGCTTAAATGCCTATGGGCAAACATATTGTTCATTGCCAAACACGTGCCTGGGATTGATAACGGCATAGCTGACGCCCTTTCTCGATTTCAGACAGACCATTTTCGCCAGCTAGCACCAGAAGCCAGGGAGGACCCCGACCCATTTCCAAGGAACACGTGGAGCCTTGGATTATAGAATTATATAATGCAGTGCAGGGATTCCTTGCACCCAGAACAAGGTGGGCTTACAAAGCGGCGTTTACAGAATTCCAGGACTACAGGTCAGGGAAAGGTTGGGAACTCGGTTTCCCCATCCCCGAAGTGCACATACTCCAATTCGCCCTACAGCTCAGGCAACAAGTTTTGGCACCTGGGACGATAGCGGGAAAGGTATTGGCCATCTCCTTTACAAGCCACCTGGCCGGTTACCCTTCTCCTGATAATGGCTTTTTCATGAGCCGTTTAAAGGAGAGTTGGGTTAGGCAGACCCCCCGGACACCAGACGCCAGGGCCCCTATTGCCCCTCAGCTGCGTAAGGTAATTAGTCACGCTCTACTTACCGTGTGTCACTCTATCAGCGAAGTGGTGCTCTTCAGGGCAGTGTTCCGTGTGGTGCTGTTCGGGGCTTTTCAGATCAGCAAAATAGTCCCTCAGTCCAAGTCAGATCTGTCCGGGGTGGCCCTCCAGATTCAAGATGTGGACTGGCAAGGTGGTTCCTTACTTTTACATCTATGCAGGTCAAAAACTGACCAGAAGGGAAGGGGCCGGGTGGTGAGGCTTTGTCCTGCAGAGGATGGCAGTATATGCCCGGTGGAAGCAATGAAACGGTATTTGGCATCCCTCCCACAGGCGGAGGGCCCGCTGTTTCTACATAGGGATGGCACCCCACTGACCAGGTATCAGTTCAGTGCAGTCCTTGCCATGTGTAATAAAAAAGTCAGCCTCGATCCGGGTTGCTACACCGCCCATTCTTTCAGAATAGGGGCTGCATCAGTAATGGCAAGTATAGGTCTTCCCAGGAAGAAAATACAACTAATTGGAGTATGGCGGTCCAGTGCATATCGCCGGTATGTTAGGAACACAGAACCAAGGAGGTGGGGTCACATGGGATCCCCGGGACGACAGAATAACCCTGATTTCTCTTTCAGAAGGGTCAACTCCGCGGGGATGGAAGGTGGTGTGGATCGTCGGCCACAGAATTGTGCATTGGGCTGGGAAGATGGCTGCACACAGTGGGTGGGGCACCCAGCTGGGCCTATGTGAACACACAGAAATAATTTGGCTGGGTAAGCATGGAATGCTGTGGGAGCAATTGCTCCCAATGCTGATCGCAGCGAAAGAAAAATTCCCGGCACCAGCAGTGATGGTGGTTCCTGTGACGGGACAGGCGGCCCAGACCCGGATGCCGCAGAGGGACGCGGGGAACTAGACGAGGAGGACGGGGCTTACCCGATCCCAGCTGTTGCCCTGTCGGCCGGCGGTGGAGAGAGAGGGGCCGGCAGGGAGGAAGAGCCGCCCGAGAGGAGAGCGACTACGCCGGGAGGGAGGAGCCCCCCGGCAAGACAGACTGAACGGGGAATTGGAGAGAGGGACGGACTGATGACATCATCAGGGAGCGCCCCGAGGAAGCTGGAGAGAAGCAGGCGCACCTGTGGAAGAGGCGTGGGCCACATAAAGGAGGAAGAGAGCGACGCACAAGGGGGGGTGAGAGGATCCGGCGGAGGAAGGGGGTTTGCGAGAGGACAGTGGCTGTAACGGAGCGGGACTGGTGTCACCAGAGAAAAAGGGAAGTTAGCTCACGGCGAGACCAGGGGGTGGGGAAAGCGGGTGCGGGGCAGGGGTCCCTAGAGACAGGCCTTGGCCTGCGGAGTGTCCCAGCAGGAGGGCAGGGGGTCATCCCTGTCCCTCAAAGGGTCACGCCGGAGAGAAAGGGGGGCTCCCCGCCCGGCCGGCCCCGTATCTGGAAGCCGACCGGGCACAAACTTAGGGGGCCCGGGACAGTTCCTCTCAGGGAAAACAATCTTCCCAAGGTCACGGGGCTGTGGCTGACAAAGAGGGCGAAGGCCGATTTACGAAGGGCCCAAGGGCGCTTTCTGGGGTGCACATTTGTGTGGTCCGAAATGCTACAGAGAAGGGTGTGGAATAATGCCCAGTGACCAGGTAGGGTTGACAGGGCTTGGAAAAGAGCCAACACAGAAATTGGGGCCTGGCTGCAAAGAGCTGGAGGGTACGTTATCAGTCAAAAAGAGATTAGTTACGACAGAGATGAGCTATTTAGGAGCGATGGGGTCCATCTATCGGATGCCGGTGCTAATCTATATCTTGGGGGCCTGAAACACAGCCTTGAAGAAATCCTAGGAAGTTGATTTGTTGGCAGCAAACCAGCCAAGCAAAGCTGGTGGGTTTTGGTGGCGGTAGGCTGAGTTCAGGCCAATGGTTAAATATTGTAGTCAATAGCATAGTATTGAATAGAAACATCTCCTTAAGGGATGGGCATAGGCCATGCATAGCTGCTCAGTGTGGCCCACTGTACGGTCATCCCAAGGGTGAGAGGCGAGCGGCCGGACCCGCTGGGAGGACCATGTACCAAACAGTAGGTTACGGTGCCTTCACCCTTGTTGTTGTTTAAACCCTGCCCTCAGGGGCAAAAGGGGCAGATACGAACAACCTGCTCCAGCCCGGGGAAACCCGGTGGTCGGGGTAGGGAGTAGGTTGACAAAGTTGGGGAAGTTAGGGCACAGGAGGATTCCCTCGGGCTTAACCCAAAGATATTAAGGAGGTCGACAGGTAGACCGGTTAGTTCTGGATGTGGGAAGGGTAACAGTTAGAGATAGGCGATAGATAGGACCCCAGTTAAAGGGGGAAGTGGGAGGGTTACCCCTTCCCCCTTTTTTGGTTCAAATAAAGAATGCGGCCATTTAAACCCATTCAAGGTGTCCTCGTCTTCTTTGGGGGGTGCGTCGACAATGTATGCCACTCATCAGTATGGGACAATATTTGTATAAAGATCAGTAGATGACACTCTTTGCTCCAAATTTATTACATTCATTAATGTAGTTGAAGGGGCACTATGTAATTAGAGGCAATAAAACCAAGACTCTGACTACTGGTGGTTGTTGAAGGCCCAAGTGAAATGGGCAAAAAATCTCAGTCCAATCTCAGTCTAGATGCAGGCAATTCATTGCTACTTTCTAAGATTTAAAAAATGGTGTGTGGGGAGATCATATAGTATTTAATCTCTGGTTCTCTACAGTTCCTAGAGTGTAGTAAGATGTGGTATGGGAGTGGAGGACACTAAAAGAAGAGCTTCCTGTGTGGAGGGATTCTGTTTTGAACCTAATGGCTCCTGGTGATACTCTCTCTCTCACACACCACAATGTGTAGGGCAACTGGTACAGAATGACTGAGTTCAGTACCACAGATTACGTGGGGGGAAGGGGGGTGTTGAGGTGATTTTTTAGATGCTTCTATATGTTTTATGTCATTAGCCACCATGAGCCATAATGCCAGGCACATTATGTAAATAAATTAAATAAATAGAATTGGCTATGTGTGATTAGTTAGTTTTCCTGAATCTACATAGCTGGCATATCTATAATATCCTATCATTGTCCAATTCTGAAGGGGTCACTTTCCCATCTTACCAGAGGAAGAAGATGATAGAAAGACTGAACATGAACAGGAGGAACAACATTGAAAAGAAAAACAAAATTGAAGTGAGAAGGTGACAAGAGAAGTGAGAAGATTTCTTAATTTCCTAAGCTGGTATGAAATTTAACAATGTAAAAGTTGCACAGTGCGTGTATATAGTGCATGCACAATGCATACATGATACACATTCATTTTGCACATATTATGCTTATCTCCTGTGCATATGATACGAAACTTTGGATCAGTCCTTCAGGCAACAGCTGTATGTCCTGGGTCACATCCTGAAAACCCTTTCTAAGGCCACATTCACATCTGATGGCAGCATGGAAGAGAAACTTTTCTGAGCCAAAGACACATGGCAAGGGGGGAGGAGTGGGATGATGCAAGTGCCACCAGTGTGGACGGGGTTCCGCCACAGTTTTACTTGCAGATGACAGGACTGGATTTTGAGTTCTGTCATCCGTGAATAAAATCGCAGTGGAACCCCATCCACACTGGCGGCACATCCATCATCCCCTCCCCCCCCCCATCTTTGGCTCACAGACCTTTCTTTGCCATGCTACCATCAGGTGTGAATGTGGTCTAAGTGGAAACCCCAATGAAATTGATGGCATTTCTATTAGTATTGTGTTATGTGTTGCTATTGTCTGTTGATCAGATCACCCTCATGATGGATTTTTCATATGCCCCATGAAATGTTTTGCTAGAATTTTAAGTTATTTTTCCATGCCCTTTTAAGAGAAGGTAATCCACCTTTCATTAAATATTCACAAGGAAAAACAAGACCACTGTTGGTCAGTTTCTCACAGTTCATGTTTCTCTAGTGCTTACCAAATGAATGAATGAATGAATGAATGAATATTGTTATGGCAATTCCATGCTGTTCATTTAAAATTGAAAATAGGAAAAAAGTAAAAATAAAACCCCAAACTCTTCAGCTAGAAATTAATACTTCACATTCACCACATTGGAAAAAAATAACTTAAAATTCTAAATGTCACAATCAATTTTTTAGTGCAGTTTTCAGAAAGAAAAACAAACAAAAGTACAAAATGTAATATAGGAGTCAAGATCTTAATTGACAGTGTCAGACAAACCCACAAATAACCAAGATTTCAAATATGTCTCTGTTGCCAAACACTGGCAAGCTAGCATTTTTCTGAGAGCAAACTCTGCTAAACTAATGAAGGTGTACTCAGTACTTGAACCCTTCAGTGCATATGATGGCATTTGGGGAAATCCTAGCATAGAAAGAAAGAAAGAAAGAAAGAAAGAAAGAAAGAATGTTGAAAATACTGTGTAAAGAAGAAACCAGGCAAAAAGAAGAGGATGAACTGGTGCAAAAGCCTGTATTCGAAATATGAGGTGCCCTCGTTCACCTTCTATATCCCTATGATTATTAAATGTGAGTAAACTGAAGAATCTGTGACTGCTTCCTGATTTATTAGCTCTGCTTTGCTGGGAAAAGTACACTTATTGTTCTTGATCACGTTGTCTCTTAACACTCTCAAGACATATAGTTACAGTTAGGAGAGGGATAAGAGAACAATCAGTCTCCTTCACAGCTCTGTTCTTTTATCCTAGGTCCTGGTGGAGAGTTGTTTTAAGTGCTGGGATCTACACAAGCTGAGGTGGTGTGAGAGGAGGACTAAAGGGACACTCACTGGGTGTTTTTACTCCTGCATGTTTGCTGTTGCATCCTGAACTTTCTGTATGTCTAAATTACTCACCCGGATCTTAAACATCTGGCTCTTGGAACTTCTGCATAGAACATCTTCCAGAACATTTGTGTGTAAAAAAAAGTTCTCCTGGTAAACTGCTTTGCTCCAGACAGCTGTGGTCACTTGGTTTCCATGGCAGCCTGTCACGTCTACAGCTGAGGCTACTTTAGGCTGCCTCAGGGCAGTGTTTTTGTGAAGAAGAATGCATCCAGGAACTGCCTCAGGGCAGTGTGTGTGTGTGAAGAATGCATCCGGAACTTACTTGTGGACTTCTAAATTCAGAAATTTGAAAAATCTGGAACTTTAAGGTGTGTGTAAAAATGCCCAGACTGTTGCCTCACCAATAGCCAATGAGAGGAGAGGGATGGGAACAACCGTACAGAAGGGATGGACTAGTGCTGTTGTAGTAGCAACCTGTTTGGTTTATGATAGTGTGGAATTATGTGTCTAGACTATATAGGGCTTGGTCAATCATTAAGTGATGCTGATGGGGGCCTGGTGGGGAACCCAAATTTCTCTCAATGAACTTGCTGTTACCAAGCCGTGTAGAGACTGTGTGAAGTTTTAACACCTGTGCTCTCTCGCTTGCCGCTGCAACAAACTAAGGCGGCGAGTGGGAGATTCTAAAATGGCGCCCGGGAAGTCCCGCGTCTCGTGGGAGTTCTGGGCGCTGCCCCAGCGGTTGCTGCGGCAACCCGCTGCTCTCCGCCCTCCTCTCGTGCTGTGGGCGGCCGCCCTCACCCCCTCACCTCCTTCCTGTAGCAAGGGGGCTGGTGCCAATTTCCCTCCATGGTAAGCGCGGAGGGGGTGTGTGATTCTAGGAGGGGGTGTTCCTCAAACAATGCTAGCATGAACACTGTTTGACACTGGGGCTTTGTTGATTTACGTGTAAACAAACCACACCCTGCCTTTGACATAGGAATAGACCCTTGTGAATTATTTGATTTTATAAAACCACAAATAGAACCAATCTTTGTCCATAGTTTGCATTCTATTGGCAAGCTTGCCATTACCGTAAGTCCAGTGTGGTCTACTTTTAGAGCCTTTTGTCCTAGTGTTAATTTTACTGTGTGCATTGCTTTAAAAAGTTATGACAATGGATAAAGAAAGCTGATATGTGGGGGCAGGAGGTGGTGTTCTTGTGTTCACATCAGGAAACTGGCCACCTTAGTTTAAAGTCAAATGTTTGACATGAGCTAGAGTCATAGAAAAATATGTATGATTCAGTCTTTTTCAGCAAGCACTGTTTATGAAAGCTTGAAAGAGCTAGAAACCCATAATGATTTATATCCTGAGAGCTGGTATGCAACTTTAAACATGTTCTGTTTTCAAGTTCATCTTGTCATCCGTCGATAAATATAGATTAGGACAAACCAAAATAAATGGGTGGGTACTAAAAATCCACAAAACAACTCACCATAATGGAAGAGTTTGTCCCTCGATTCAATTCCAAAACAGCCCATTACTTGGTTTAAATAGCCGGTTGGGGTAAAATGCATATTATTGGACAGGAACACTTAGCCAGTATGATCCAAACAAGTCAAAAAATAGCCAGAGTCCCAACCACATAGAATGAAGCATTGACCAGATTTAAGTATAACTGGCCACCTTCCCATGTTTTTGGATTCCTATTATTATAGCTTAGGAGGCCGTGAAAAGTACCTTTGAAAAAAGTAAAACTGTTTTGCTGGGTTTCTAACCTTTGCACTTAAGAAGGCTTATCCAATGGGAACTTTCCTGTACATGACTTTAAAAAGAGCCTCTGTGCCCAGATAGGTGTAATAGCAGCACCCACTTGCTATTAGCCGTGCTTGAATGAGTGTTCATCACTTATATCTCCACTGGAGATTCTCCAGCTTTGTTTGTTTAATGCATCATTTTTTAGGGATGGACGAATGCGATTCGGAAGTTCGGAGTTCGGATCGAACTCGAATAGTTCATTTGATCAAACTGAACTTCCGAACCAAACAGAATTTCCGAACTGAACCAAACCGAATTTCCAAACTCGGTTCTGCTTGCCTATCCCTATAAATTTTACAGAGAAAATGCTTTTTTGCATTCAAGGGTGAGTCCAACTTTTTTATGTTTAACAAAGATGGGCAATTTTATTTTCAGTACAAAAATTGATGAAATAAAAATATTTATTATGCCATCATCTTGTGGATTATTGACTGTAACCTACTGTTTTTTATCACGTTATGTATGCACTAATAGACAATGCTATTAATGAGCAAAATGACAACTCAATACAATTGATGTGTGGAATTCTAGCTCTCTTTAAAACTTCCTTGCTAGCATTACTGCCATTTCACTTTAATTATGAGACAGCAGTCTGCCACTCTAATGACAACAGATTAAGACTGCATTCATACCTTACGGTGGTGTGGCGGTGGCACTCCTGTGAGGAGACTATGCAATGAGGGAAGGAGGCAGAGGTCATCACAACTTCTGGCGCATGGGTTTTTGCCACAATAATCCTTGCAAATGACAGATTTTGGGCTAGATTTGGAGCCCTGCCATTTGTGAGTATTGTCGTGGCAAAACTCCATTCACACTGGAAGTTATGATGGCCTCCTCCTGCTTCCCCTGATGTGTCTTCTCCTCATGGGAGTGCTCCTGCTGTGCCACCATAAGGTGTGAATGCAGTATAGGAACCACCTTTTCCCTATATGAGAAGAGTAGTATATATAGCTTATCCTCCCACACTAACTCATCCCCTCGTCTTTATTTCTACCCAATTACAGAAAACTCATGTAGTGCAGACTAGGGTTGAAATTATCAGCAATTTTGCTGATTGGGAAAATGCTTGCAGTTGTGAGCATGCCAAGAGGAGATCTTGCTGAGATCTCGGTCCCGGTTCTGGTATGATTTCTCAGCGAGAAGTTTTAAAAATGGTCATTGGGGGAAGCACTTGTAAGTTTCAAATACTGGCTGTACACTCCCCCACACCACCAAACAACTGTTTGGTGACGTGGAGGAAGAAAGCGGCCTTTGAACACCACCTGACAAGTTGCTTGATGGTGCTTCTCCCAGTGCCTCTCATCTGAGAAGCACTGGGGGGAGGGGGGGCGGGGACGACACCTTCAAGCACCATTTCCCTGTGCACCCGTGTTCCCTGAGCGGACTCACCACATCACCAGGCTGGGGATCCTACTGTCCCGGTTGCTGCTGGCTGCTCTCCTTTCTCCTCTCACAGCTGGCAAGATGCACAACTGAGCCTGGGGACTTCCCCGCTCCACTATTTCTGAGTTGGAAGGAGAATGGGGAGGCATCTTCTTACCTGTGTGCAGCTCTCCAATGGGTCCCTTTCACCCAGAGCTCAAAAAGAGGACCTTTAAAAGCAGATCCAGCCAATTGCAAATACAATAAAATAGGAACTGCTGAATGATTATAAGAATAACACATGCTTATGTAAATGACACCTTTACTACAAGAATCTTATAAATCGTATACAGACAATTATATAAATGACCATTCAATAATTATGAAGGAGGATACCAGAAAAATACCTAATTACAGACAAAAGGTCATTATAAAACCTCATATAATGTGCTTACAAATAGGTCTATAATTAACAATGTTGAAAATACATCCACATTTTTCTTATATGTAGCGTGTGCATTTCAACAACAAAGTCTTCATCAGGGCTTCTTCACAACTTGAACATAGAAAGTAGACCCATATATGAAGCACATAAGTGAAGAAAACTACAATAAAAAAGAGAGAAAGGCATGCAAGCCTGCAAAACCTGGATAAAACAATGTAGAAAATGTAAAGAATCAATTAATTTTGCCTCTATGGTATCTGATTTTCCAAAAGATACAAGACTAAATCTTCATATCTTGATGAAGGTCTCTAAGAAATAAATAAATAAATAAATAAATAAATATTGTATTCATACAGGTATTAGACTGCTAAAAGTACTAATCAGTCATAACACTGACCTTAAAGGGTACACTTAAAAAGACAACAAGATACTTACTCCTCAATAGTGAATTGTTAAAAATAACGCACATTCAATTCTTTGTGAAGTGACTGCATGTGCAATCATGCTCAAAAAAGCTGTAAAAACAAATTCCATTTAAAAAACTGTATCTAGACCATAAAAAAGAAAACATAATGAATATGATAAAAAGGAAAACATACCACCTTGGTCCCAGGTTTCTAGACTGCCAGGCCCTTTCCTTGAAACTTGAACTGAAAAGCCAAGCCTCTGGCTGAGATACTTATATACTACTAGATCATTGGATAATGATCTAGGTTAACCTCATATTGCTCATTACCAATCAATCCTTATAATTACTACCACACAGCTTGTAAATCAGTTAATTATTCAAATGAAATTACTTGAGCAACTTGACATCTTCAATGAACATCAACATAAGAAAGAGTAACTAAGGGTATTTTCAGACGTGACGGGGCCAATTGGCCCCGTCACAGAAACAAACCTTAAATTCCCCGCCGGGGCCACCGCGTCATGGGCGAACAGACGTGGTGGCGGCTCCTAGTGGGGAATCGGGGAGGGGGCGGGGCTGCGTGGCGCAACGTAGGGCCGTGCAGCCCTGCCCCCCACGCTCCCCTGCCACCTGCCCTCTGGGGAGACGGGCGGGCGCCGTGGCCAATGCGGCCGCAGCGCCCGCCCGAATTGACCACGGCCCAGAATCCCTGCGGGGATTCTGGGCCGTGGCTGCCATCCAGAGGAGATGGCTTGGTTCATCACGGCAGGGAATCACATTCGCCACGCGACCGACCCCGGTCCCGTGGGTTCAGCCGATCGCATGGTGAATGTGATTCCCCGCCGCGATTGACCATGATGAACATCTGGGGGGAAACTTCCGTTCTCCCCATCAGACGTTACAGGATCACTTTCACCATGTGCAGAGTCACTGTCACTGTGGTTTACTGTGATCTCCTAACGTCTGAAAATACCCTAAGTGTTACTGGATTTAAAACATTTAAAATTATTGTTTTAATACAAGGATTTGTCCTTATCCCATTGTTGTTATAAAACAACTCAAATCATCACTTTACTTCGCTGTTCACAGTTCCTTGTGAAGTATATTCTTATTTACAAGAGGTAATTTTTTTATGTCAAGTATTTTCAAATTATTAAGTAATTATTTTTAATGTGGGTTATTTTTGAAAAATTCACTATTGAGGAGTAAGGTATTTAGTTCACTTTTCAAGTGAAGACTTTAAGAAATAGACAATGCATTATGGCACATATCTGGCACTTCTCTGAAGCTACTATCTTTAAAAAAGAGTCAAATATTTAGCTTTCATGGGTTGTAAAGAAAACCTCACAAATGGGAACTGAGCATAACCAATGCAGAGATTGCTATGGAAGTCTCTCTAACCTGTAATAGCTTTAAGAGTTATGAGGTGGGAATTAATCTGTTATGTATTAGTTCAGATGAACAGCAAGAGTAATTTTGGTGTCAACTTACATTTCCTCATTTAGCTTCTATTCTAGCCCCTTTACTATCTTGGGGTGATTTCAGATATGACGGGGCGGCATTCACCCTGTCACTTAATCACCCTATTGATTCCCCACCTGGAGCAATACTGGCACGTCAAGAGATGTGCCGGCTGATCCTGGCGGGGAATCTGGAAAGGGGGCGGGGCTGCGTGGCACTACATGTGGCCGCACAGCCCCGCCCTTCCATGCTCCCCCAGCAGCCCACCCTCCCAGAGACAGGCGGGCACAGTGACCAATGCGGCCATGGTGCCCCCCCTGCCCTCCCCTGAGAGATTGACCACAGCCCGGAATTGGCGGCAAGCCCGGTCACCGATTCCAGGCCATGATCAGGGAACAGACATGACACTGGGTATTTTCAGATGTTACGAGACCACGCTTAACCACAGTCAGTACCCTGTGGTGAGGAATGGCCTTGTAACGTCTGTTGGGGAACGTGAAGTTCCCTCCCAGATGTTTACCACAGTCAATCGTGGCGGGGAATCAGATTAACAACGTGATCGGAGGTCCTGCCTGGACCATCCCCGATCACGTGGTGAATGAGATTCCCCCCCATGATAAAAGGGACAGTAACGTCTGTCCCCTGACCACAGACCAGAATCCATGGCAGGATGTCGGGCCGTGGTCAATGCCGGGGGGGGGGCGGCAGGGCGCTGCGGCTTCATTGGCCGCGGTGCCCACCCGTCTCCTGGAGGATGGGCGGCTGGGGAAGCATGGGGGGACGTGGCGTGCAGTCGCACATTGCACCGCGCAGCCCCAACCCCTCCCCAGATTCCCCTCTGGGATCAGCCACCTCATCTGTTAGCCCATGACGCAGTGGCCCTGGCGGGGAATCAAAGGGTTGTTTTCATGCTGGGGCCAATCGGCCCCATCACGTCTGAAAATACCCATTGACACGCTCAACCGCGGTGAATTCCACTGTGGTTGACCGTGTTAACATCACGTCTATTGGGGGGGGGGAAGTGATTCCCGCTGGGTGTTCACCCCTGGTGGGAATCACTTTGACAATACTTTTGGAGATGGTTCCCAGAACATCCTCAAAAGCATGGTTATTTTATTTATTTATTTTATTTATTTCATGGATTTATACCCCGCCCCTCCTGCAAAAGCAGCCCAGGGCAGCTTACAATAAAAACAATTTAAAACAATTTAAAACATCCAATATAACAATATTAAAACAGGGCTAAAATAACAATTAAGATAATAAATAGTAGATCAGGTGGGGGAGCTAAAAAACCCCCACCCTACCCTCTCACCCTCCCAAGGGCCTGGGCGAACAGCCAGGTTTTGCAACTTAGCTGAAATGTCAACAGGCTAGGGGCCAGGTGAGCTTCCTCTGGAAGGGAGTTCCAAAGGTGCGGCCCGGCCACCGAGAATGCCCTCTCCATTGTGGCCCCCTGCTTAACACGGGGGACCTCCAAGAAGGCACCCGCAGCAGACCAAAGGAGCTGCTCTGGGGTGCGGAGGGAGATGCGATGCCTGAGGTATGAGGGGCCCAGACCATGTAGGGCTTTATAGATCAACACCAACACCTTGAACCTGGCTCTGCACGCTATCGGCAGCCAGTGCAGAGCTTGGAGCACAGGTGTAATATGCTCCCGACGGCCCGTCGCCGTAAGAAGATGAGCCTCCGCATTCTGCACTAGCTGCAGCCTCCAGACCAGGAACAAGGGAAGCCCCATGTAGAGCACATTACAGTAGTCTATCCTCGAGGTGACGAAGGCATGGATGAGGGAGGCCAGGTCCGGGCTGGAGACAAACGGACTCAGCCTACGCACCAGATACAGTTGGCAGAAGGCAGCCTTAGCGACTGCCTCCACCTGCCACTCCAGGTGGAGGTCCGTGTCCAATATCACCCCCAGACTCCGAACCT
>QEPC01010816.1:959089-970353 GCA_003113815.1 Sphenodon punctatus | reverse complement strand
TGATTCCCTTCCCCTGTTTTAAGTTTTGGATTTATTTAGAGTAGGAATATTATTAGATTGATTTTCATTTCAGTTTTGTACCCCTCCCTGTGTTCTTTGTGTTTCCCCCTGTGTAATATTGTATATATAGATAGATAGTTATTAGATAGACAGTTATGAGATAGATATACATAGTAGTTAGATCAGTTATACAGAAAGACAGAGATACAGTGTGTTTGTAGGATAAGGCCTTTGTAGTTAATTATTAGGATATTCCATTTAGTTCAATAGGTTTAGAATAGTTAATAGCAGTTAGAATTAGAATAGATATATATATATAAAAAGAAACAGCCACTCCAGCCCCAGAATCCGCCATCAGGGTGCTTGGGCCAAGTTACATGCAGGGAGGGCTGTGGCCAATATGTACCTAGAAGCTGCCACTCTAGCACCAGGACCCGCCATCATGGCTCTGGGGCCATCATTCCTCGCACAGAGAGCCGATTTTCCAAAGCACCAAGAAACAGTCACTCCAGCTCCAGGACCCGCCATCAGGGTTCTGGGACCAAGTTACAGGCAGGGAGGGCTGTGGCCAATATGTATCTAGAACCTGCCACTCTAGCCCCAGGACCCACTGTCATGGGTCTGGGGCCATGATTTCTTGCACAGAGGTGATGTCATTCCAATGCACCAAGAAACAGCCCCTCCAGTCCCAGGACCTGCCGTCGGGGTTCTGGGGCCAAGTTACAGGGGGGGTGGGGGGGTGCTGTGGCCAATATGTATCTAGAAGCTGCCACTCTAGCCCCAGGACCCACCATCATGAGTCTGGAGCCATCATTCCTCACACAGAGAGCCAATTTTCCAAAGCACCAAGAAACAGCCACTCCAGCCCCAGGACCCGTTGTCCATGTTCTGGCGCCAAGTTACACGCAGGGAGGGCTGTGGCCAATATGTACCTAGAAGCTGCCACTCTATCACCAGGACCCGCTGTCATGGGTCTGGGGCCATCATTCCTCGCACAGAGAGCCGATTTTCCAAATCATCAAGAAACAGCCACTCCAGCCACAGGACCCACCACCAGGGTTCTGGGGCCAAGTTAAAGGCAGGGAGGGCTGTGGCCAATATCTAGAAGCTGCCACTCTAGCCCCAGGACCCAATGTCATGGGTCTGGGGCCATGGTTCCTTGCATAGAGAGTCTTTTTCTGAACGCCCGAACCAAACAGGACCGAACCGTATGGCCGAACCCGAACCCATCGAACGAACCGAGCGGCCGAACTAAACGGCCAAACAGAACTGAACCGAACGGCCGAACCCTAAATGTGATCTGTTCACCCATCCCTAGAGATCCAGGCTCAGGAGTACTCCCAGACTTTTCACCTGAGATGCCAACACTGGGTTGACCCCATCAATGACAAGTAACCCACCCACCCTCCATCCAGATCACCGGCCCCATCAATGAACATCTCTTCTGTCTTGTTGGGATTCCGTTTCAATCAGCTAGATGTTATCCAGTCCCCCACTGCTGCTAAACACCGGGAAAACACTGAGACTTCAGGGCCTGGGTCAGATGAAAAGGAGTGTCATCATCATCACCATGTTGATGACAGTGGCCCTCCTATCTATACACCACCTCCCACAGCAGCTGCATATATACATTAAAGAAGGGGGGGCAGAATGGATCCCTGTGGGGGGACCCCACACGGGAGGCCCCTGGAGGAAGATGTACAATCCTCCAGGACTACTCACTGAAACCTATCTGCTAGGAAGGAAAGGAATCACTGCAAAACCGTTCCTTTCACCGCAGCAAGATCCCGCAGTTGAGTCACCAACACCTCATGGTTCACTGTGTCAGACACCATTGAGAAATCAAGTAGAACCAACAGGGTCGAATGATTCTTATCTATTTCTACTCACAGATAGTCAACCAAGCCTCAACTGTAGCCTCAGTACCATAACCTGGACGAAAGCCAGACTGCAAGGGATCTAGAAAACGGATATGGTCTAGATGCGCCTGCAACTGATGGGCCACCGCCCAGTCAACAACCTTCTGTTAAAAGGGAAGGTTAGAGACAGGCCGATAGCTTGCCAGGGAGTCAGCATCTAAAGATGGTTTCTTGTGAAGGGGTCAGACCATTGCCCCCTTAAGGGACTCTGGTAACCTACCCTCCTCCAGAGAGGCACTGATCACCCCAGCCAGCAACGGCCCCACCATCTCCCTGCTGGCTTTTACCAGCATGGAAGGGCAAGTGTCCAGTTCACATGTTGTGGCTCTGACAGAACCAAGCACATCCCCTGCCTAAGCAGGTGTCACCAAATGAAATTGATCTCATAAACACTGACCAGACAGAGCATTTCTAACCTCTGGCTCTGCCACTGTCTCTAAAAGGGCGTCGTCGAAGTTGTGTTCGACATTCCCTCCATATCTTGAGCTGAACCAATCCAATGTTTAGGTTTAGAAATTCTCCCCTCTCCAGGGGAAGTCTCCAGAATTCATTAATGGAAACAGGCATGCAGCTGTTGGTCTTCAAGCATAGTCCAGAGGTTGATGGATTCATTTTATTTTTTATCCTTCCCTATCCCAAGGGATAATGGTGGGTTAAGTTACACAAAAAGATATAAAACACTCCGTTAAAATTAGATGTTTTAAAATAAAATGAATTAAAATTCCTGAACCCAAACCTCTCCAACTCTTATCATCATCTGCCAGAAGCCTGGCTAAATAAAAAAGTCTTACATTGCTCCTGAAAGATGAACAGACTTGGGCTTAGCTGAATCTCCATGGGAGGTAGTTCCAAAATTGTTGAGCAGCTACTGAGAATGCCTTTTGTGTGCCATCACTGTGCAAACTTGATGGGCAGATATCATATGCAAAAGGGCACTCCTATCTGATTTCAGAGTCCACGAAGACACATACGGGAGGAGATGGTATTTCAAATATGAGGCCCAGACTATTTAGAGCTATATAGGCCAGTACCAGCACCTTGAATCATACCCAGAAAGCTATTGGGAGCCAGCGAAGCCATGGTGTATAATGTGCTCTTGGTGATTCACCCTGATAGAAGGTGGTCCAACACCTTTTGCACTATCTACCTACAGCTTCCAAACATCATTCAGTGCAGCCTCTTCTAGAGTGCATTGCATTAGCATAGCCTTCAAGTTATGAAGGCATGGATGATGGTGGTCACAGATTGGAGTCTGACAAAAAAATCTTCAGCCTTCTCATCAGATGGAGTTGATGAAAGGTGCTCATGGCCACTGACACAAGCTAATGTTCCAGTGTGAGACTATGAACCTGAGTGGCTAACAGAAGCCAGACCCCGTCCTATGCTGCTCAGGTCACAGGACTAGACCACTGTCAATGGTGACACTTCAGTTGTGTCTGGATTCAGCTTCAATGGCTGACTTGCATGATTTGGTAACAAAGGTCTGACCAGCAGTGGTTGCAATAGCCCTTTGCTTTAAGAAAGCATTCAAGAAATATTTTTAAAGCTAAGGAAAAATATTTGAAATGGAGAAACATTGATTTGGAGATATTCTAATTACTCAGCTATTCACGGTGATAACAGTTAAAAACTATCGAATGCAGAATTACTTTCTCATTAATTTGCAAAACAGACAGTCACTCACAATCCCTAATGCAGTCCTAGGAAATGAGCCAAGTATGATGAATGAGGCTGAATTTGGGGAGCATCTAAGAACTGGTGATTAGCAACAGGCACCCTGCAATAAGGTTGTTAGTTTTGTTTGGATAATTAATTTCAGCTTTCCCCATCCAATTCTTTGCTTCCTAGGGCAGCTCCTCTATGGAATCAACAAAGTTCTTTCACTCACTTGACTGCCTCAGCCTCATTCTCATTCTAAATAGGCCCCATAGAGCTGAAACAAGTACTCAGAAAAACAGGTATATTAGTCAAATTTCCAGTCCCTGAATTGACTCAAACATTTTGGGTACTCGCTACCTGATTAGTGCTCACTTTGGGTGCCCAATGGGTGTTTTCTGATTAAATGCTACCCCGCATGGCCGCTGAGAAACTATGGAGTAGACCGCCTGTCTGAAGGTGGACTGGCTGGATGCGCAAACTCCCATGGTCCATGCAGTACCCCCTCATAGCCTCTAACAGAGCACTGCTGGGAAATCCGGAGTACTTTGTGCAGGGCATGTCCATTGCAATGGGCAGCCACAGAGCCCCTACCCATATGGACGGTGGTAGCCAGCCATGCCAGAAGACAAGTCCGCTGCTCATAGGCAGCGGACCTGTTGGTGGAGGGAGGAGGGAGCAGTCGTTGCAAGTCACCAGAACTGACCAGGAGTGCTGTGGAGGCCAGGTTCCAGTGATGTGGAGCCCAGGTTCCCCAGTGCTTGCACCAGGGACATGTCACTTTCAAAGGCAAGCCTGGCGTGCTTCCCCATGATCAATAGCAAGGGAGCATGTGGCGGCTGCCTCTGTGACTGCGGTAGCTACACCCATTTGAATCCCTCTCCACACACTCCATCAATGTAGATGCTCTGCAGTAGTGCACTGCCACCCTATGTTCACAGATCGTCCCCCATTTCCTTGCTCATTTCAAAACACCCAATGTCTCACAATATCGACTTATGGTCCCAATTTTTTGGTTTTCCTTCTTGACTTTTTTTTATCAGTAACCAAAAAATTGGTAAATTTGTATTGGAAATTACAGATTTTTGGGGTATCTGGTATCTGATTGGTGATCGGGTAGCCCGTTGAATATACAACATAGTATGAAAATACAGGTACCCATTTCAGTTTAAGCCCCTAGCTTTTTCAATCCCCTTCTCCAGTGGAAGCTCTGTGGAATCTCACACTTATTATTGTGTTCTCTGTAGTGAAATCTCATAAGACAAGGGACATCTATTCTGAATTATGTATTTACACCCTCTTTTCCTGATCACTAGAACTCTCCATTGTTAAGACGTTTTAAGACACCAGCCACATGATCATGTTGTTTAACCCAAGAGGATTTCATAAAAGGTAAGACTGTAATTTGGAAGCAGAAATGGAGGGTATTTATCCAAACCATTTTTAATTTTCTTTAATCGGGGAAAGAGGTATTGGTCATAATGTGACCAATTCTTGTTACTAATTTTTCAATTATACTTACATGTTTGAAAACTTAACAGATATTTTTTACCTGTTAGAAATTTGGTTCTACATTGCTACTATTAAAAATAGTATTGAGGGGTGGAGGGGGCATGAATTGTGTGAGCTACTTTTTGAAGGGTGGGTCTGTGGTAGAGTGACAAAGGGTGTTAACACACTAGAAAGGAGGCCCCCAGAGACAATGGTCATTCCACGCCCACATCCCAGCCACCACTCATAGGCTCTGCATGAGACCACAACCAAACATACCTCCCTGCTGCGATCTGCCCATACACCCCCCCACCATAGAGTTGTGGTCACTCCTCAGATGCCCATGGCTTCTGGCCACGACTCTGTGGTGCTGAAAATGGGTGGAAGTGGCCATTCACCCAACAGATGGAGGTGGTTGTGGGGGTCCTCCTTTCTATGCCCCTCCAACAAATGGTAGGCGGCCATGGGTCTGTGTGTTGCCCCTCCTTTCCCCTAATTCATCCCTCACATTATCATTGGCCTTCCCTGGGATGTAGTTGCCCCAGGGTGAACATCTGGCAGCCACCTAACAGACAAGCAGGTGACACTGGGGTTGATGGGGTAAAAGTGGGGCAACATTTCATCTGTTTACACGCAAACTTTCAAATGTGATTGGGGTGGTGGTTAAAAATGACAAAAAAATTAATAATCATGACATTTTAAGGAGAGGGTAGTCAGTTCTTTGACTGATCTGCCATGACCCTCTTGATGGCTAGATCTTAATTTTTCCTGACAGACTATAGCTGAGAAAACTTTTCCCAATCTTTGACTGCAGGAAAACTGACATCAAAAGGAAGTCAAGTTGCTTTAGAAAAGCTGATTAAAAGTCCATAATGTGCATTCACACCATTAAACAAAGCCAAGGTGATGCAAGGCTTTGGCTGGTGGCTTTTTAAAACAATGGGCTTTGTAAATCATTAAAAGTAAACTGAAAACATTTTAAAGCATTTACATGAAATATTTAGATAGATAACAATGAGACTGAAATGCATTATCACCCGAGGTGAGAAAACAGTTAAATAGAGTGTAACCATATTGCTACTTAGTTTAGAACCCCAATTTGAACTCAGAATTTGGTTTTACATTTTAGTCCTTGCTAATTATATAGGAGACAAAATGCAACTCAACAATAAAAATAAGAACTGAACATAATGTACTTATGTAGGATACCAATAAGCAGTATATACAATAAAGAGTAAGGAAAACAAGGTCATACTAGAAAGTTCTTAATTTTTAATATAAAAAGGAAGGATTCTCAATGCAGCATGTCTATGTATAATGGAGAATGGAGGG
This sequence comes from Sphenodon punctatus, assembly GCA_003113815.1. Lineage (NCBI taxonomy): Eukaryota > Metazoa > Chordata > Lepidosauria > Sphenodontia > Sphenodontidae > Sphenodon > Sphenodon punctatus. The sequence goes on along the minus strand of QEPC01010816.1, from coordinate 963,955 downwards.
AGGTAAATCTGTGGCTGCTTAATGCTTATACACAAACATTTTATACACGGTAATAAACTGCAGTGGTATCTGCTACTCAGCCGACTGTTTATATGAACAGTAATTAGTCTTGTGACGGGATGGTCTTCATGTTTCTACCAAAATGGGCATCATGGGATATGGCTTTCGTTGGTGTGAATGACTGCAATACAGAATGAATGCAAATGCCACAATAGGCAGGCCTATATACAATTTAGTTTGTTTGTGCAGTTAATTTGGAGTGAAGTTGTAATTCCTGTGACAAGCAGATGTTGACATCTCTTGCACACCATACAAACATGCACACGTGTGCACACATGCACACACACACTTTACTGTGTGCACAGTTAATTTTGTTTACTCTTTAGATAGGTGTTTGTGGATACAAGATCTAGCTAAATTCCAACGGATGATCTAGGCAGGATGATTCTATGTCAAATTTATAAATCCATGAATTATCCAAGTCCCAAAATCTTTATTTGCTGCCCTGTCTATTGGACCATTTAAAAAAAAACAAAAAACATTTATGACTGAAAAGAGAGATTAGAAAGAGACACTCCATAAAATATGTCATGCAAGAAGGGGCAAGGGGTGTGGGAGATAGCAAGGTTACAACAAATTGTGATAAGGAAAGGGGTTTTGTCATCATGTAACTGCACACTAATTTCTTGGTACAAATTTTTCAATTATATTTCTGTTTGAAAACTAAAAGATATTCCTTATCTAATACAAACTCAGTTCTACATTGCAAGTATTAAAATAGTATTGAGGGGAAGAAGGGCCATGATTTGTGTGACATACGTTTTGAAAGGTGGGCCTGTGTTAGGGCGGCAAAGGATGTTAACACATGAGAGGGCAGGCCCCCGGATCCTATGGTTGCTCCATACCCCCCCTTCTTAAAAATAGGTGTTACATTTGTTAACCTCCAATCTTCTGGCACAGAGGAGGATTTGAGTGATAAATTACATATTACTGATAGTAGTTTAGCAATTTCTAATTTGAGTTATTTCAGTACCCTTGGATAAATATCATCTGGCCTCGGTGACTTTCTACTGTTTCATTTTTGATATGCAATAACACCTCTTCTGGCATGACCTTAGGGATCACAATGGACTGTAGGGGGTAAGGTGATATTTTATTTATGCAGGACCCAAGCCATTTAGACATAATTTGGCAGTCTGTACCTGTGTAATCCATACACCAAAATGAGTAATATCCCTTTAAGAGGCCTAGTGCTAATCAGGAGGGGTAGAGTACACTCTCTGTTAAGTTTCTTTGGGCTGCACATGCTCAAACACTACTACTCCAGGAAGATTTCAGAAGCATGGAGTTAGTTGTTTCCATTATGGGCAGAGGGAAGGTTGAGTGAGCATATATACCGCAAAGTCTGTCACCTCGTAGGGCTCCTGGATGTCCAGCCCGTGCCGCCAGCTCTAGCTGGTACAAGGGGAGCCCGGATAGCATCTAGTCCCTCACAGCAATGGGGCAGACACAGTGAAAGGGAAAGGGATTCCCTGGGCCCCTGTTATTACTATCTCCCCCCTCCCGGTGGCAGAGGGAGAGGGGTGGGGACAAGGATTCCTCCCAGTGGCTTCTGGCCTCAGAGGGACATGAAAGGTGGCATGCCTACTGGCAGCACCACAGGCACATGCGAAAGGGCGCTTGGGCATGGTCCTTGGTGGGGCTTTGGGAGGCTGGGGATGCTGCTGAGGTATTGTTTTAATGGGGAGGATTTAAATTTTAGGGGCTTTGCCCATGGCAATTATTTCTAGGGATGGGCGAATAGATCGCAGTTCGTGTTCGGCCATTTGGTTTGGCAGCGTTCGGTTCGTGTGTTCGTGTTCGGCCGTACGGGTGGATTTCCGAGTTCGCGTTCGGCCGTTCGGTTGGGCCGCGTTCGGGTCGTGTATTCGTGTTCGGCCGTTCGGGTGAATCGCCGAGTTCATGTTCGGCTGTTCGGTTTGGTTGCGTTCGGGTCGTATGTTCATGTTCGGCCGTTTTCCGTTCGGGTGGATCACCGAGTTCGCGTTCGGCGTTGGCCTAAAAATATCGTGAGTGCGCGGGAAGCTGGAAATTGCGCCGGAAACCGGAAATACGTGTGTGTGTGGAGCTGTAAGGTGAATGGGTGTGTGTTTGAGCTGGTGGCTGCTTGGTTTGTGTGTTTTGGCTGTGATTGTGTTGGGTTTGGCTGTGCTGTGTGTTTGGGTGGGTTGGTGTATGTTGTGGGTGACTGTTGGTTTGTGCTGTGTGTGGTTTTTGTAAAAAAATGAAGAAGGCTGCTCCTGCTCGCATCCTCCTGGTGCTGGGTGCACATTTGTCAGTGGAGGAGGAGGAGGAACCGGTGGAGGCCACTGCCCCTGCTACACCTCCTGTGGCACCGGTGGCACTGGCTTCCTCCTCAGACGAGGAGGAAGCGGTGGGCTCTACTGCCATTCCTGCCAAGTTTGTAAACCTTTTTTTTACTTTTAAGACAAGAAAGGCTGTATCAGTTAGAGCGAGCTCAGCTCACTGGCGTGCGGGTGGGTGCGTGGGTGGTGGGTATCAGTCAGGCACAAACAGTGGCCAACAGTGGGTGGTAGCAGATGTCTGCCACAGAGAGAGAGGGTACTGTAGTGTGGGGGACTCTTCCAGCAGTCAGGCATGAGCAATCCCCCACCCAAACATGTGCCAGGCTATCAAGGGTCTCCACTCTCCAGTTGCCATCCCATTCCCTACGCACCCCCAAATAAGGGCAGTCTCATTCCTCCAGCCAGGGTCACATCTTGCGTCGCCATCCCTAGCACCCCAAGGAGGGCAGCAGGATTCACACATGCCAGCCAGGGGCTTTCTAGTTGCAATATCTAGCATCCCCTAACACCCCTGGGAGGGCAGGATTTGTACGTGCTTTATGGGTTTTTTTAGTTGCTGTCCCTAGCACCCACAAGGAGGGAGGATTAGAGGCATCATCTTAAACACATGGTATTTACTTCGTGTTCCTATGTGTTCTCATTTCAGAGAGGAATCAGATGATTCTGGACCCGGGTCCAGCCCTGCTTCCAGGCCTAGGGCGACAACTCGTCACCACCAGACCCTGAGCAGAGCTCGCCTGTTTCACCCTCAGACATTCGGCGCCAGTCATCGGATGTCTGGTGGTTTTACATCCAGGGCGACAGAACCGCCACATGCAAGGTATGTCACAGGGACTGGAACAACAGGGAATGAATTACCCTTTGACCTGTTAGGAATGGAAGTCCCCTGCAGAGAGAGATTGGATGGCCACCTAGTCCACCCACTCGTGGAGAGAGAATGCAGGCAGGGCTTGACAGACCATTGGTCTGACACAATATGGCACTTCTAATGTTCCTTTCTTTTTCTGCTCTTTCTAGATCTGCAAAAAAGTGTTCTGCCATCAGAGGGAGGGGACAACATCGGGGCTTCTCAGTCACATTGAGCGGACCCACAAAATGCGGTGAGGTGGGCGGGTGAGGAGGACTTTGCTGCAGCTGTGCCCATGGAGCCGCAGTGCATGCAAAGGGGGGGGGGAGGCCACCAGGAAAAGGAAGCATATAAGCCCTTCCCCTCCCCCCGCCTCAAGCCTCACCGTGGAGACCCCCGGGATCCCGGAGGACACTGCGATAAAGGCCCTTAAGGCAAGGTTAGCACCCAGGGCCACATTGAGGAGGTCCAGCTCTGCACCACCGACCTGGAGAAGTGCCTGGTGGCGGAGATGCAGGCGGTGCAGGCGGTGCAGGTGGTGCAGGCGGAGCGGCAGCGGGTGGTGGCATACGGCCAGTATGTGTCCACCGAGTTGCGCCGCGTGCAGGTCTACCACCAGGCACTCTTCAGGTGGCACAACGACCTAACAGAGGAGGTGGAGTACACGCTGGACAACGGCATGGTGGACCCCTCCATGGTGAATGCTTGCCCTCCGGAATGCGAGCTGCCCCAAGGCCTGTTGCCTTACCCCCAAATACGGGGGGACAGACCCAGTGGCAGAGACACTGACTCTTAGGTTGTTTACAAGTTTCCTTTTCATGTTTGCTTTTGTTTTATTAAATGTCGTTGCTGTTGTTGTTGTTGTTGTTGCTGTTGTTTTCCTGTATTAAATTTGTAAATAGTTTTAAGTAAAGTTTTCAAATTTATTGTTACGAGGTTCGTTTTACATGTCCTCTCTTTTATCCCTCCCTATGTGTTGAAGTTCTGGCTGGCAGGTGGCAGAATCTCATACAGCTACTAGATCCCTTCCAGCAGCACATGCCACCTCAAGTAGCAAAGTAACCCAAAGATGTGCAGTGCCAGAAGCAGGGTCTCAACTAGAAGAAAGCCCCCAGGAGGTGCAGGGCTGGAGTTTGTGTGAGTGGGTGTGACAGAGAGGAAGAGAGACAGGCTCCTCGGCAGCGGGCAGCCGGGCAGGAGGTGGCGGGAGCTGGTGGTTAGAGGAGCTTTTGGTGTTAGCTGCCAGCTTCAGCGGGCATCCATGGGTGGGTACAGAGGAGTAGGCTTTTGGGGAGGGGGGCAGGCTGGCATGCGGGCACCGGGCTTCTGGATGCAATGGAATGAAATGCAGCCCCTGTGACTGGAATGATGGTCCCATAATCTTGTTGATGGTCCCTGGGACGGGCGGGCATCGGGGATAGTGGAATGACAGCCTAAAGCCTATGGGGGACACTTCATTTGATCAGGCGCGCCGCAATAGGTGGTAGCAGGGCAGCAGGTAAGGATGCACACAGGCAGGCAGGCAGGCACATATAATATGTTGTGGGTTTATTCCATCTCATTTCGGTAGGTTTGCTGTGTTCTGGATGTGGGCGATGGGCATTAATGGGCGCAGCACAGATGGGAGTTCTTCCAGGTTCCGGCTGGTGGCAG